>JASJUN010000289.1:0-39615 GCA_035048945.1 Penicillium sp. E22
CGGGGAGAGGCGGACCGGCGGCGACCTTCTTCGAAGACCTTCTTGCCGAACTTGACCATCCACTCCAGATAGACACCCTCGCGTGCCTTCTCTTCCTATTTATTTGGTTAGCGTGCTCATAATATTATAGAGGAGAACTTATCGATCCGGACTGCCTCGATAGAATTAATGCGAAGGCATATGAATCAATCAGACATGATAGGAATCGATGGGAATTGATCAGACAGGATGAGACGTGATAAGACATGATGAGACGTGACGAGATATGATGAAACGTGATGAGACATGATGAGACGTGATGAAACCCATCGTGAAGTGGATGATCCATGCCATCATTGGATGCATCATGAGACAGACCAGGTAGAGATATAGAAGATCTTGACTTACAGCTTCAGCATCATCTCTATGGCACTCTGGAATGTGTTAGCATCCAGCCGGCGAACTAGTCTAGCTCGGTGTAGGATCGATGATTCGTTCTTTGCTCAGGTAGAAAGTGACGCCCATGGGTAGGGCGCCCCACTTTCCGAGTTGTCGATCTCAATTGGATGAGATCAAAGTTTGTGATGAAACCTGGATTAGTTGAGAATCGGTTGAAAGTCCAGTAAGCCTTTTCACATACTGAGGTATCATGAGTAGACGTGTGAACAAAACACAAAAATCGCGACCCTCAATTTCTGCTAAGCATTGCTTTCATAGCGATTTGGTAGCAAAACACCGGAATCTATTTGGTTGGGTCCTCTTCACGCTGCCACGCATTTTCTGCCTTCCAAGGTGCCGGTCGCAACATTCGCGCTGACTCGCCGAGCCCACCTTCTTCGCGGCGAGCCAACAAAATCCTTCAAGTGAGGATTCATCATCGATCCCATGGCTCGCGTGTTACGCTCCTAGCAGGACAGCCTGGCAAATCCCAAAGAACGGGTGCCAAACACGGCTCGCGCCACAAGCGAGCGGGTTCCGAGCGAGAGGCAACTCGACTGGATTGGATGCGACGACTTCGTCCCAAGCCTCATAGACGTTGTTAGGTCAGGCAAGTACAGGGCACGCATGAAGACCCAGAGTGGCATGTCGCAATCCCTAGTTTTGTTCATGTATCGTTAAATACATAAAACCCTCTTGCAAGAAAATTAGTATGAAATAGGTCTTCCGTGCACGATAGGTTAGCCCGTCAGAATGGACTCTCTTTAAGAAGCTTATCCTGCCAGGCATTCTATCGATTAGTACACAGGGCGGATCGAAATCAGCTTCGCTATCTCGTTCTCTTTAATTGTTTCGCGAACACTATCTTTAGTGACGCCAGAAATGTAGTTTGTCAAAGATAGGCCTTGATCATAGCCCTTTTCCTATTCGACAATTCAAGATGATCTAGGCCATATGTAGACTGAGGTGGATCTGGCCAAGATTCAAAAAGAACCAAAAGAATAAAGTGGTGGAAGTCATTTCGAGCGGACCTGTAAAAAGAAAATGACAGCTGGTCAGAGGACCCTTGCTCTGCTTTTGTAGTTCAATTTGTAGACAGTTGCATATCGAAATATGAAAAGTCTTGGAGATTGGGGACACCAAGAAGTTGTAAAAAGAAGTACATTGCGATCTAAATGCGTGATTCTGAGAGAGTATACATGTATTTACAACTTGATTAAGAAGGGATCACACTATATATAATCAAACGACTTCAAGCAGTAAGCACTCTACGGTATATCACCTGAGTTCATGGACAATCAGATTGTAACTTTCTCTAGCTAATGAGAAGGCTGGGCTTTAACCCATCCTCCAGTCTCCTTGGTGAGCTTCTTTTGTTTCGGACGGGGTACGAGCCATAGAATTCTGGTTTAAAAGCCTTGCCTGAGTCACCCTGCCCATGGCCTCGACATGGCGTAAATCATTTTGAGGTACCCAAAGGTACATCTCTGTGGCTCACTTGATTAACTGCAAAGAAGATACCAAGGCGATGACCAGTTCGATCTGCTGAGTGTCAGTGTTATTGGTAAAATGGAAATGATTGTGATTACCTCCAGTGTAAATATCCATGTTTTACCTAGCATGCCTACGATGGCAACCACAAGCAAAAGAAGTGCTACTACAGAGAGGTAACACGAGATACACCGCAGCTGAACTCGGCCTAGAGTTGACTGTCCAAACAACCACCAATACCATGCAGCTATACCGAGGTAGTCCACAGAGAGAATAAAGAGGCCGGCCAGATGAACAGAGCTCAGGACAAAAGTTCCAACGAGAGAGAATGCAACTTTAGCCAGGGTAGAAAGTGCAGCAAAAGAAGGATATATGGTGCGCAGTAATCGAGGCGTATTTGGGTATTTCCGCTGCTGGAAGATTATACGGAGGTACTGTGACACGGTTAGCTTAGAAAGAGACCCACCCTAATCGAGTTCCATGTACTGTCGACCTACTGCTTGTAGTGGTGGATAGATCGAAGTAATCCAAAAGAGCACTTCACCCCATGCTGGAAACCTATTGCTCCAGAACAATCCAGTGAGAATAGCACAGAAAACACAAGACAAGGTTCACTAGTACTGTATACAACGAACGTATTATAAACGTGAATGTCTGCTTGTTTCCCTCGACCTTTTTTCCTACTGTGCGGATAGGTCTTGTGCATAATATATATAGACGATGAGGGCGCTAGGGAGGACGCTTCTTTTCTGCTAGAAATTCATTGCCACCAAACCTACCATATCTCCCATGGCTACTTCAGAACTTCAGTACTCGGGTTGATGCCTTAGGCCACTACGTAGTGTCGGCGCAGTAACACCGGCATACCGGAGGATTTATTAATCCTACATGTTTTCGTAATTTATGTTATGTAATCGAGGCTCCATATAAATTGTGTAGAGAGCCGATACAGAAATACAGAGAGTTGAATACTATTGATTGGACCCCTACATTTACAATACGGCCCACGCCGACATGTAGTGCCCCAGGCAGCAACCCCTCCATACGTTATCTCCTTTCCAATATAACTCTCCCCTCCTACCCTTTGGTCCCTACATTCGCAGTGTCCTAATAGATGGAAATGGCACGAATAGACCTGGCTTTGAACCTCCGCATGGGTCCCTACCCCGGAACCTCGAACCTCACCTCAAGAGGTGAGGTTCCAACTTTACTAACCTCCAACCGCCCATTAACCTCCAGAGGTTCTTTGAGGTTCAACCTCCATCGACCCGCATGAACCTGCATATACATAATTTCTTGACGCCTTTCCTCTTTCGGCTGGATAACATTGATGATTCATCTCTGTTTTTTACAGCCGTTCTGTCAACCTATAGACTTTTCACTGAATACTCTATCAACATAATGAAATATAAAGATATAGTCATCGAAAAGTAAATAGGAGGCGTGGTCACCTACAAATTATAGGTAATATTCGATGATATCGACCTGGTGGGTTGTCAATAGAGGTCATCGATAAAATAGCATGTAAAGTTGTAGATATATATATCATAGACACTGTAAAGTATGTGTATCTTTATCAATAGAACTACCATTCTTCGAGAAAACTATAAAGATACAGTTCAATTCCCCTCATTTTAATATCATTCAAACCGTTATATCTTCTTCTATCACTCTGTCTTTTAGGGTTCAGGTTAACTGATCTGGATATACTGTGAATCCGGTTCAAAAGTCCTAATTGTTAGACTTAGACGTTCTATTTTTCCTACATTGAGGTTCGTTGAGGTTCACTGAGGTTCGTTTAGGTTTATTGAGGTTCGTTTCTATAGTGATCCACTATGCTAGCGAATCAGATATAGATAGGGCTTTATAAAAGTTGATAGATCAATTTGAGCATTATAGAACAGGGATAAACAGATGCCCCAAGAAGACCTCGTAACTTCTACAGAATAACGCTAGTAAGTTTCTTATTATCTTCCCTAAGTTATACTGGTTTACTGAATTTATCATGTCCCAGATTACCGACGGCTACGGCTACGCATCATCTAGCTTCGAAGGGTTACCGCTAGACGCGCTGCAATACCTTACCCCTAACGATACGCTATCCCAACGCGAAAGCCAGTTTGATTGAGTTCTAGACCTTCCAGACCTTCCAGACAACCAAGTCCGATCTCGCGCAGGACCTCGCGCCCCAGACACCCTTACGCGAATCAAGCCAGATAGTATTAACGAGCATATCGTCTTTACTACCGATATGTCCGCGGAATTCGTTAAGTGGTAGCTTCAAACCGATTTTGGTAAGAAGGAGCGGCTAAACTAGGAGGTCAGCCGTCGCGCAGACTGCTGGACTGGGTTTCAACAAGTTGCACATACTAAAGATGGAAAGCCTGGCGTTATGTGCAATCGGTGCCGTACAGTTCTTACGCATCCAGCTACAAATCATACTAGAAACTCATCGATATAGAAGCATCTTGATGGTCCAAGGTGTCGACAGCGAATTACAAAGAAGGGGAATATCCAGCAACTACTCAGCGACGCGGTATGTTCGAAATAGCCTATATTCAATATTAGTAGTAATAATGAATTCACTATCTGTTAGGCTGAGAGAAGACCAGCGCCTATCTTTACCCAACAAACATGAGAACAGAAAATCCTAAACCTAATCACTGTATCACATTTACCCTTCCTCTTCGTCGAGCAACAAGAATTCCATGACCTCATTTCCTATGCACGGCTAGCACCTACACCACCGAGCGTTCCATCAAGAAAGGTGATTCGCGACCGCCTCCGGGGTTTCGTTACAGAGTATCAACAAGAGACACTACAACAGCTCCCATCTGGTGCAAAAATGTCGATTGCGCTTGACTGCTGGACTTCATCATTCAAGTACGCATTTATGGCTATCACAGGATACTTCCTAGACCAGGAATGGGAGTATCGTGAGGTCCTACTTGGGTTTGAGCCAATTTCTGGATCTCATGCTGGCGTGAACCTTGGGGGCGTAGTTCTCCAGATCCTACAAAAGCACCAAATCGCTGACCGAGTGCTGGCGGTGACAACTGATAATGCGTCTAACAATAAGACACTTATCGCAGCAGTGAATGATTCAATCAAGAAGCTACATATGGAGACGGATTCTACGATTGTCCAAGTGCCCTACCTTGCGCATGTTATTCAATTAAGTCTGGTTGATTTGCTTGGTAAAATCAAGGCTTCGCCAAAGAATGATAACGCCGAGACAGAATGGTCCGATGATCGTGTACGTTTACTTCGTGCGCGCCAGCAGAAACATGAGATCGCCGATACTCTGAATAAGGTATGGTTCTATTTATAAATCATAAATTATGATTCAATAGCACTAACCATTCTAATTCCTAATAGGTCCGAGGTCTTACGGTTTATATCAACGGAAGCCCTCAATGCAAGGAAGCCTTCCTAAATACCCAGCCTAGTAATACGCTACGGCTTCTTCTAATCCAGGATGTTCGTACACGGTGGAATTCGACATTCCTGATGCTCCGACGGGCGAAGAGGCTTCATATCGCATTCAACAAGTTTTGTTCCGACTATGATCAACACCATTTTACATTGAGTGCAGAGGGATGGCGACAGATTGACTGTCTGCTTTGTATTCTTCAGCCCTTTTTCACTCTCACTACGCTAGTTTGTCGTACTAAAGACTCGAGTATCCACCTTGTCTTTAGGATTTACAACAAGCTCTTCGATCATCTTGAAAGATCGATGCGTCAGCTTCGTCGAAAGAAGATTCCCTGGAAACAGCTAATGCTTTCCTCCCTCGATGCTGCGAAAGAGAAACCGAAGAAATACTACGGCGAGACAGATGGTATCGAAGGTAATCTCTATGCAATTGGGACGATCCTAGCGCCGTCGAGTAAGATGGAGTTCTTTTCAACAAGTGATTGGGACCCAGATCCTAAGATAGGAAAGGACTATAGAAAGGAATACTGCGAGAGTCTTCAGTCTCTTTTTGAGAGACACAGCCAACGTATACCATCAGAGATGATACAATCTGATAGCCAGTTATTCACAACTGAATCGGAGCTTGAGAAGGCCCTTAACGGCGATTCTTCACAACGATTAACTGCTCCGCAGTACGACGAGCTCACTAAATATCTCCAGAGTGGTAAGTAAGTAAGCTTACTTCATAAATGATATAACTAACCTTACCTAATTAGATACTATCAAAGGATCTATTCGGATCTTCTGGAAAGATCATCAGAGGGAATTCCCTGTTCTTGCAAGCATTGCCCGTGATATCATATTAATTACGCAAGCAACCCCGGACGCACCGCCACTCTCAGCAGTCGCCGCTGGAAAGCGGCCTGCGGCTAATTCCGACGATGAGGAAGACTCTGATGCCGATAAATTTACGGATCCAGATAAGAATAGGGCGTCACCCTTACCTGACTTCCCTGATACGCAGCATCGTGCATCCGGTAGAATACGGAAGAAGTCGAGAATACTGGATGGGTATATAGCTTGATTCCTTGAATCTTGACTATTCAGAACTATAACCAGACACTGCACTATAGATGTAATATAAACCATTGATAATTGAAAGTTGAAACCCTAATTCGAAGCTGAACCTATGATATGCACTAAATCCTCCTGTGAGGGCATACATTAATGAAGTTTTGGTTTATAATTACGAGAGAATATAGCCTATTTCTACATAATTTATGCAGTTGACCCTAAGTCACGTTTTTTACTTATTTGTTATGCTTGTTGAACCTCAGGTTCACCCGCGGGTAACCTCCATGAGGTTCGGTCCAAGATAGAACCGCCCGGAGGTTCTAGGTCATGGAACCTTAACCTCCGGGTGGGCGAACCTCCTTGAGATTCGTGAGGTTCACCCGCGGTTCCTAGCCAGGTCTAGGCGCACCAATACACGGCGGTGTGTCGGGCGTTTGGCACGGTTAATACACAAAAGCAGCGCGGCACGTGAGTGCTACTGGTCCGAGGGAATCCACTTATGTAAACATGTCTTACAGAAAGAACGTCTTGTACTAGTTACTGTAGAATATGATGATCACGATGGATCTGTATGGTGCAAAAAAATCCCGCTTCTTGGATCAAATGATTGTTTCCCGCCAGGCAAGACGAGAGGATACTTATATATTCAAGTTCAACCTCTCTGAGATTTCAATACCGACCAGCTTTTTTTATATGTAAAGTTACAGGAAAAAATGTCAGCGACTCCAACTGGCCCAACAGCTTCCCCTACTGTTACCGCAGTCATATGCGCTGCCTTGATCATCGGTCTATGGTGAGTATTCACCAGACATTATTAACGAGCCTTATTTATCCAGTCTTCTGGCAGTCTAGAATTACCAAGACAAATAAAGCAGATCGTTGGTTCTCTCTCCTGGACATTTGACGCAGAAAGTATCGCCATTCTCATCTGAGGGGAAAGACTTCTGCCTCTTAGGCAGGGGGGCAACCATGGTACATATGTCTGAACGTGGCAAATATAGGAAATGGACAAAAGCAGATGGCGATCTTGTTGATGGGTTTGTTGATGGGTTGTGACAGAAATCTGTGGGTACGACAACGTATGGTCAAAAACAGATATAATCGGGTCGTCGAACCCAGCACCGACCGACAGGTGGCTGGGTTCGACGACCCGATTATATGAATCTCTAACTAAAATGACAAAACCCGCGTTTTTCAACAATCTGTGCGGACATAGATGACTAACTGTAATATGTACTTTTGTATGGTATGGATGGTATCAGTTGTCACATGATTTTCTGGGTATTATACCTTGTACAGTCAGTGGACATAAGTTTCTACACCCACCCAGCTCACCGCCACTATAGATTAATACCGCCCACCGAAAGCGGGTGGTATGCACCATACTAGATTTGAATTCATGGGGGTTTTGACCGGCAGTATATTATATAATCATAGGGGTGTGGGGCCCAGGGGTGTAGAAACATATGTCCAGTCACTGTATCCACCATGTATTCAATCTTATATTCGACAGGTTGCACTAAATGGTGAGATCCATACCCTAGTTAGTTGTTTGTCACATTATGCGGGTGGTCCCACCCAACCAAGTCACGTGATGACATCTGTGGCCTAGAATTAGATGTTCCCTTCCGTCCGTCTGCTGTCAGACCTTCAATTTTCTATCTTTCGTTCAGCCCACCACCTCGATATATCCTCTACGCTTCCATCCTATCCAAGCTATTGAGATTGTCCAAATGAACAATTGTGCGGTCTCTACCAACTTCCATCACCTTTTTCGACGCCATCCAACACCCACGTCCTTCGACTGACTCTCTGCGCGCCTCCCACCACGAGACCGTTCGGACGGTATTATCATTTTGCTGCTCAAATCGGATCAAGCTGGCCTATCAATCTGATATATGAGAGGTTATACCTTTTGTCTATGATATCGCCGATATGTTCATCAACTTTACATCGATTCGGACTAAGATACCGAAATTTCTATTTTCATGCCCCACGTTCATTTCCATACATTACACTTATATCATCGGCTGGACTTTGTTGACCTCGATCGTCATCTATCCTGGCGGAGCTCCCGACTTACGATATGTAGATGCGCTCTTCTTCGGCTCGGGGGCATCGACCCAGAGTGGGTTAAATACAGTTGATGTCAACCTCCTGCACACTTACCAACAGGTGATCATCTGGTTTGTTGCGATGCTCACAAATCCAATCTTCATTCACACATTCGTTGTCTTCGTTCGTCTTTATTGGTTTGAAAAGCGCTTCCAACTCGTGGTTCAGAAAAGTCGTGACATTCGCCGGACGCGCTCAAGGAATCGGACTCAAACTCGCGAAAGAGCCGAACAAGATATTGGACAGGAGGATATCGGTGTCCGTGGTCGAAATATCATTGTTCTGCGCGAAACCTTGAGGCCACTTGACGTGGATCTGCGACAAAATAAGGTCGTTGAATTCGACCCCAACGATAGCGAAAAGACTTTCGGCAGCAACACCGATACCATCACTGAAAATACTGGAAACAATCCTCTTACGCGTTTTCGACAGCTGGAGGTAGATAAGCTTCGACCTTTTCTGCAAAGGGACAACCAGCCTTGCATTGCTTTTGTGGAGAAGCAGCGAAACGATAAGGGCGCCCTGCGCATCCCGAGTCCACGCGAGTATGAGTGTGGTAGTCTGCCGCAAGTGCTTGATGAAGACGGGAGTACAGTGACACGCAGCATGACAGCGCCCGTACAAAATGCCCACCAAAAAGGTCCGGGTTCCATTTTCGATCGAACCAAGCAACATATAGCCATCGATGAACCCCACCCCATGCGGCGGCACCGGTCTAGGACCGCTACATCTCCTATATTGAGCACATACCTTACCAACGAAATGAGAGATGAACCAGAACCTCCAGCCTTACCGAGGACCCAGACCCGGAGAGGAACATTGAACTCTCTCTTCCGCTCCTTTACCCAAGAAAGCCGAGTTGACAGCATGCCCTACCTCAGCTGGAATGCGACTATCGGACGCAACTCCACGTTTGTCGGTCTGACTGAGGCACAGCGGGATGAACTAGGCGGCATCGAGTATCGGGCGCTTAAGACTCTTGCAGTGATTCTCATATGCTACATGGTCGGCTTCCACCTCATTGGAATTACATGTTTGGTTCCTTGGATTGTTCGCGCCGGCAAATACGGAGGCTATGTCGACTCGATTGGTCTATCCAGGACATGGTGGGGCATCTTTACTTCAGGTTCAGCTACGAATGATCTGGGATTTACCTTGACGCCGGATTCGATGAGTTCCTTCAGCGACGCGATATTTCCCTTACTCTTGATGAGCTTCCTCATTATCATTGGAAATACAGGATTTCCTTGCATGCTTCGGTTCATCATTTGGTTCTTATCAATTCTGGTGCCGAAAGGCGGAGCTGTCTGGGAAGAGCTGAAATTTTTGCTTGACCACCCACGACGATGTTTTACACTTCTCTTCCCACGGGCAGCAACTTGGTGGCTTTTCGCTGTACTAGTGATACTTAATGGCGTCGATCTTATCTTTTTCTTTATCCTGGATTTGAATGATAGCGATGTCACGAGCATTCCTGCGGGCATTCGATTCGTCGATGGTCTTTTCCAGGCCGTTTGCACCCGAACCGCGGGCTTTTCCGTCATCAGTCTGAGCGATCTTCATCCGGCGATTCAGGTGTCCTATATGTTCATGATGTATATTTCTGTCTTCCCGGTTGCGATCTCAATCCGACGAACCAATGTGTATGAAGAACGCAGCCTCGGCATCTACTCATCTACCAATGAGCACAAAGACGGGGGCTCAAGCGACACAAGCTATACTGGGACTCACCTACGAAAACAACTGAGCTTTGACCTATGGTATATCTTCCTGGGGCTGTTCCTCATAGTTGTTGTCGAAGGTACAGCCTTGGCAGATCCGAACAGATACTACTTCAACCTCTTTGCGGTCTTGTTCGAGATTGTCTCGGCATACGGTACCGTTGGGTTGTCCATGGGCTACCCCGGTATCAATGCTTCCTTTTCGGCTGAGCTAAAGACACTCTCTAAACTTATCATCATCGCGATGCAAATTCGCGGGCGACATCGTGGCCTGCCGTACGAGTTGGACCGTGCCATTCTCCTGCCGTCTGAGTCCCTGCAAAAGAAGGAATTGCAGGATGCGGAGCGGAGGATGAGACGACGTGACTCCAATCTAAGCAATATATCCACAGTACCCATTTCAACTATCCATCATGCACATAGCACCGCAGCAGAATCTTGTGATCGGAGTCAAAAACACGATGGTGCGTGCGAGACGCTGCAGCTGCCGCTATTCCGCATCGGCCGCTCCTTGGTCCGCTCGAGATCACAATTAAGCCGGAATCAGCCTGGAGTAGGACAGGCGGGTGAACAGTGAGACCAGTGAATCTGATCTTTCATAAATCAGGAGCTCTGCTTCGCAGGTTTGGTCTGACCGCTTGGAAAAACCTCCGCCACAATGCCAAGACTGGGGAGACAACAGTTTTTTCTTTTCTCTTCCCGTCATACTCACGCTTCTATGGACCATCCATCATCTTCTCCATCGACCACGATCACCCTTCCATATGCGTTTACATCGTGTGTTTGTATAAATTCGCAGCATGGGGCTGGTGGTTGACCTCCCGGCCCGAGCACCAAGTTCCACCCTCAACAATGTAGACCCTGCTCTACAGGAAAAACTCTCTATGCTGGAGACCGCTAGCGAGACCACACAGTACAGCTTTTCAGTACCCAGATCGATACGATCGCCCATGCTCCCAGCATCCAGCAGCTGAAATCGTCCTGTTCTATCTTCGAAACACTTTTAGAGACGAGTATGCACAGTGGATTACGGTGGCTCCATGTCGCATCGCCATTCGACGGGAATATCAAGACGCTATCACGCATGCTCGAAATCCACCCTCTAACAACCGAGGATATCAAAATGCGCGAGCTCCGAGAGAAAATTGAGCATTTCGGCACCTACTATTTCGTCTCCCTACGGGCCCCACAGCAGCTTAGATTAGCGGCAGGTGTCCGGGCCTCGTCGGCCAATGTCTACGTCATTGTCTTCCGCGAAAGCGTCATCAGCTTTACATATGACAATAGTCAACATCCCTCTCACGTCTGGAGCCGCATACAGGAGCATCAGTGCCACTTAAGCTTTGACTAGTGACTGGATCTGCTATGCCCTCAAGTATGGCTTTATTATGCCCTTGTGAATATAGGATATATGCTAACGAACCTAGCGACGATATTGTGGATGGGTTCGCTCCCTTAATCAATAGTGTTCAGACAAGCGTGGAGATAATAGAAGATGGTGTATCCGTTACGCGGCCCGAAGACATTGGACTTGCCCTCCAGAACATCTACAAGTATCGCAAAGAGGTCACTCGCATCGGCCAACATCTACACGAGAAGACCGATGTTATGCGGTGTTTCGCCCGCCATTGTGGTAGCTTAGGGTCCACGCCTGCAGAAGTTACACTCTACTCTAGCGACATCCAGGACCACGTCCTGACCGTGATAGCCAACCTGAACCTTGCAGAGCAGGTGCTGTCGCGATCGCAATCGAAGTACCTTGGTCAGCTCTCATTTAAATTTATAGATTCAACAGTAATATAATCCAGTTGCATAGCCCTGGCCCCCTCCCTTCTCATTAACTTATCCTCATTGGCCCAATTCAACGACTTACTGGGCAACATAACTGCATTACCAATAGATGTAGGTAGACCTCGGTGTCGCCCTATCAATGCAACAACCACCAAAATCGACTTGCTGACGGTATGCCACGCACCACAAAATGAATAGCTCTTGCCGGGATACCCGACACTCACACCGACACAGCTGTACGCTGACACGGCCTCGATAATGATATTGAACGTCGAAAACGACACGGGTTGGGATTGGTAGTGATCTGATTCGGCAATCGTTATTAAGAGTACCGCAAGTGAGATCCACAAAATGTAGTTATAGTTACAGTTACGTTCATCATTATCATATGTTAGAAAGCAGTAATATTTTGTGTACTCCTTGCACCCACCGTCCGCATTCCCCGCCTTCGAACTCCTCCAAAAATTTCTCCTTCGATTCTGCGGCCTGTTTCAAATTTTTGTAGGTCACTTTTTTTCATTCACCGTGGCAAGTGCATGCGATATTGGAGTGAAGATTTTGATCTGAAGTTTGGCAGTTAGCGTAGGAGAATTGCATAAATCTGCCAGAATACAACCTCGCGCCCGTTAAGAGTCAAACGCTCCAAGTGCTGGAAAACCGAAGGCTCACTGGTTCAGTAGCACTATTGCCGGCGAAGAGTGTCATATAATTAATGAAGTTTGAAGGCCAGTGTCAGCTTGATAAGGCTACCAGTTTGGGACGTTTCTTGCGCCCATTTCGGTGAACGAGGAAGGACTATTGGGCAGCAAGGGCATTCCGGCATCCGTTACTGTCCTCCCAGTGTCAATTCAGCCGTCACGACTGGCTTGCATTTCGTCAGGAAACTGAACCTCCCGCTTGCGGGGACACGGGGCCGGAGTGATCGTCTCCGATTTGATCTCATGTTGGCTCGCGGCACCCGATGCGGCAGCCGCCGGCAACGGGTCGACCGACGTACTTGCCTCCGAGTGAGGGTTGTGAGGGTCTGAAGGGTCTGGTATGATGGCAGTACGCTGGATACACCTGGATTCAATGTCGCTAGGCTTTCGGACGAGATATTTTCCCAGCACTGGGATCCTGCTCCAAACTTCCACCGCGCGTGGCTCGTCGCTCAGCACCCGGCCTAAGGTCCGAGGCGCGAGGTACCCCATCTTTCCAAGCGGGATGCTAAGCCCATGAACGACCTTATGCAGCGTTAGATGAAACTTCAACTAAAGAGGTATGGATATTGTGACTTACAATGCTACAGACTGCGAGGAACCAGACGACGACCCGAATTGTTTCGGCAAGATCCTTGACGTCGCTTCGAGGAACACCGTCCTCGTCACTCATATGTTCCTCGATGAACTCCATGCTCACGAATAGGTAGAAGACAGCAGAGACGCCAATAGGCCCAAAGAAGCCCACGAAAACGGCTTGTCTTACCTCTTCAATCTGGGGGATCCACTTGTGCATGCCAAACACCCAAGGCAGACGTCGCAGGAGAAGCACTAGAATACCAAGGACGACGAGACGCCAAGTCGAGATCACGGAATTATTACCAAAGTGGTCCCAGGGTATATACGCGCCGTACCACAGGAAGATGGTGACGTTGAGGAGCATGTCGATTGTCGGCTGCAGGGAGTCGTCCTTGGTCTCCAACCGGAACCAGTCGTCCCAGGTAAACGTGTTACCCGCGATAAAGCAGGCGAGGACGTCGTCGGTGCCAATGAGACCGCACGTGCCCAGAACGAAAAGGGCAAGAGCAATGGCGAAGACGAGGAAGCTCTCGCGGTCGACGTAGTTACGCTCCTCTGCCCAGTGCAGCAGCTTCTTGCCCACCCAGCCTACCACGGCGCCATACAGAATGCTGAGGATGATGGTGTATCCCCAGGTGAAGCCGAACCAGAGACCCATGGCATCTCCGGCGCTGCCGGACGCGGCACCTGAGCCCACGTATTTGATGAGGTAGAGCGCAAAGAAGAGAAATGGGTAGCCGAGCCCGTCATTGGTGCCCGACTCCGCAATTATGAGGTTTTGCAGGTCCTTGGGGATGTTGTGATCCGCAAACTTGCCCTTCACGATGACGGCGGAGAGCACAGGGTCCGTGGGCGTCACGCATGCGCCGACGGCTAGAGCGTGCAGGAAGCTGGGCGTCCTGGCAAATGCCCAGATGAGCAGGCTCGTAGTGATCCACATGGCCGTCATACCCGGGCCGACAAGCAGCAGGACCGACTTCCATTGCTTCTTTAGGTACCTGCTGGGGAGCTGGACTCCGGCGAGGACCAGTTGAACGCCCAGAACCAGCCGGGAGAAATTGAGCGTAATGGCATTGAGATTGTCGCGGCATTCGATGACGGAGACGCCCTCGTGGTTACACTCAGCGTAGTCTCGGGGCCGGATAAAGTTGGCCCCATTGGGTCCAAAGGCGACGCCCACTAAGAGTGAAATGACTGCATTTTCGCCATGAGCCAGTGATCTTGGTGTCTCGTTTATTCCAGGATGCCTTCCCCAGTTCCGAGTGCCTTCGCACTGGATGAATAGCGACGTCCTTGAATCCAAGCAAACGGTGGCACGAAGGGAAACTCACGAGCTTCAGAGACATAGTAATTTTCCTTTAAAAGGTACGATATGAGGCCAAATAGGGAGATGAAGCCGCCCAATAGGGAGACGATGATGTTGAAATTAGAGAGCTGGAGCGGGACCGCCCAGATGTTGTGCACCATCCCGGCGGAAGAGGACGTCAACAGGAGAGGTTGGTGGCGGTGATCACGTGAGAAAGGCCCAGTGAGATAGGGATCATGGTTCGCGTTATCGAGGATGGGGTCGACGAGTTAGTGGCAAAGGTTGGCAGGGATGGTGAGACTCGAGCTGAGATTGCTTCTCCAATGCTAGCGATGAAGACGCCGATGATGTAGGACGACTGCGAAAAAAAAGGTTGGTAAGGAGAAAAGGGAATTTTCCAACGGACCTTCGGCTCCTCGGCCAACAGGGGCCATGGAAGGTTCTTGCCATTCGTAGACAGAGGGTCGACAGTGGAGCCAGCCGATGGTAGCGGCGCTCAAACCATAGATGGTTGCGATGGACGGTTTTGCGCCGATAGCGGCACGTGCCACGTTTTGGCTTACGGTCTGCTGACCAATCATTGTGCATTTGTAGCCAAAAATAGGCGAGGCGTTATTAAGATGGGACGCTCGCCAAGTCGTCTCTCGCTATCCCTGGCTATTCCGAATTTATCGCTAGGCAATATTACGAATCACCGTACAGTCCAACGGCAAACTCTTCCTTTATTTTTCTTTTCTATATTGAATTAATTCTTAGTGAAGTAAGACAGGTTGGCTTCATCCTTACGCACCAAATAGACCCTGCGCCACACCCTACCTACCGAGACAAACTGTTCGAATCAATGACTCGAATCGTGGAAATCGCGAAATGTTTAGGCCCCAACGAGATGATTGATACTGTCTTTCTTGAGGATGGGGTTCTCGCGCTACATGACACGTTGTTGCTTTATCGACGCGAAGATGTTTCGCTGCTCACTCCATTTTATTTGCTCTGCCTCGAAGTCTGCCAGATTTTCAACAAATTAATCACACCCGATATGAACGTGTCAGATCTCAAAAAAATTTCAGTCAATGGGTACCATCCATGTCAATTGACTCCAGTACTTTTGACGCTGTTCCATGCGCTCAGCACTTTTGTCAATTTCATATGCTGGTAGGTAAAGACAGTCAACTTCGAAGGATTGCCTGACCACTCGATTAGTGTACCAAGCAAACTCGGTGAAGACACCAAGGAGCGATGCTTGAGCTGCGTCGCTCGCGCGGTCCGCGATCTTTATAAACACAAAGCCCATCTCGAAACTCTCGGTCAATCTGAATCTGTTTTACTGCAACGCTATATTACGGTCTACTGTCTGGTGATGTTCTTTGGTTGTCAATACGCTGTTGGCGTCGATACATACGGTGAAAATCTCTGCTATTGCGTTCTGCATGGAAGTAATCGGACTTCGTCAAGACTCGATGATATTGTTGGTATGAGGATCGGAAAGGATGCTTTGGAACACTTCGCCAGCCTTTGTGAGCCATTGTTGGAAGAGATCTCTCGGAGGCGGGGTTTGAGGGATGATCATGATCCGATATTGCAAGACCTTTCGGACAGATATGAGGACTTGAAAAGACGTTTCCGGACCGCTATGAAACACCTAGGACATGATGAAGTACTAATGTCACGGGAAATAATCACGAGAGGATACCGGCTACAGTTCAGTGTGATGACTAGTACGGCATAGAAACACTGGAGTCACTGAACAAATGCACGCAATAAACGAGATTTCTCGTGCGAAGCACAAACTTGAGAAGCTCTCAGCGAATACGGGTTAAGTGTCTCAGCAGCTCTTAGGTCGATCTATCCTCGCCTTGTCTGGTGACCTGCGAGAGCACTCGAAATGGAAATGGCATAGAGGTGGTCATTACCAAGCTCACGTGCACGTCGTCAGTCAAATCTCAGTTGCGATTCAAGATAGCTCCGTACTTGACAATGATTCACTTTTCAAATTGAAATCTTCTCGTTTCAGGACTTCATTCCTTCTTCATCTCCGCATATCAGTGAGTAATTTGGGGTGTATAACAGATGCGATCGAGCGCCAACAGTTGAGCTAACTATTCGCTGGCTCCTTTAGTGCGATCGAAATCAGGTCTGGTAGGTCATAGGTGGCAATGACAGCAACCTCAGTATGGTTTTATCAGTCTATATATGACCCTCGAGCACATCGAGCACAATGTCACATCCATTTCATTTTAATAACCAAAATGGACCATTTCACTCCGCCTTTCCCAAACGACCGTCCAGCTAAGAGACCGTGCTGGGTTTCCCAAGATCCAGAAGATGAGCCCAAGTTGCAAAGCCACCCACAGCAATTTTCAGATGGTGCAACCATCGAAGCTGAGGTTAGTCAGGCCCTCTTCGGCAGCAAACGAACGAAATCACTAAAATTGCATAGATTTCAGTGAGCACAGCTGGTGCCCTTACGATGGTCCTCCGGCAGACCGGTACTCCATACCGACCGCTGAACAGGACGGAGCTGCTGGCAACGCCGCAGTGTCCGGCTTGATGTCGGGTAAGCATCATCAGAAGAGGAATTCCCGTGGAAGACGGCCACGTCTGCTTTCAACGAGAATTTTCGAATTGATCCATTCGGACATCATGGAGATGTCCATTGCCAAAGATGGCTCCAGGTACATGATCACCTTTACTGACGATTATTCTCGTGGCTCGTGGGCCTATGCCATGAGAGGGAAGCATGAAACGCTCCAGAAGTTGTAACAATTTGAGGCCTGGGTGTACCGACAGTTCGGCGGCCGGATCCGACGATTTCTCATCGACAATGGGAGACAATACTTGCCGTTCAAAACGCACCTGAGTCCCAAGGAGTTGAGTTTGATACCTCGCCACCATACTGCAAAGGGCAGAATGGACTGGCCGAACGCACGAATCGCACTATCCGGGAGCGGATAAACACACTCCTGCCCGATGCGAA
The DNA here is from genome assembly GCA_035048945.1 of Penicillium sp. E22. Classification (NCBI taxonomy): domain Eukaryota; kingdom Fungi; phylum Ascomycota; class Eurotiomycetes; order Eurotiales; family Aspergillaceae; genus Penicillium; species Penicillium sp. E22. The sequence continues at coordinate 17,584 of JASJUN010000289.1, forward strand.
ATTTCCTCCTTCCTGGTGGACCGAGATTTTGGACATGTTGGTCTGCCTAAAACTACGAGCTCCAGCATCGATCTTACAGAAGAAGACACCGCAAGAGATGCTGTATGGGCAACCGCCCAAGCTGTCGCACCTGCGACGGATTGGCTCCCGTACCTGGGTCCTGATCCCGAATTAGCCACGAGCCAAACTCGGACCCAGACCATCCGACCGCCGATTGCTTGGTTACTGTGAACCGAACCAATATAAATTTTGTGAAATCTATTCGGGAAAGACAGTCTTTTCCCTGGATTTCTAGTTCCCTGTGGCGTCGCTCATCGTGGGGGGATAGGTAACGATCTCCCGGACAACGCTCCTGCATTTAACGTCTTTCTACAGTTGGTGCCGCCTCCAGCTGGCCCGCTGCTTACGCCGCCTGCATCGCCTTCAGCCTCGGACAAGCAAGAGTAAACACCTCTAATTCAAAGCCGGAGGGGCCGAGCCCACTTTAAAAAGACTAATTGATTCGTCCGTTAACTGTGTTAAACCAATATTCACCGCGAAGATGGTGTCATTACTCATCCGATCGTCCAATGAAATAAGATTTCTTCAATGATCGCGCATACTTCGGACGAGCGTGACGGAATTGTGGGTAGCTTTTGGGAGTCGCTTGAAGTGTGGTTGGGTCAACCTTGGACCGTGAACAAATGAGGTACCGTAACTGTAAACTCCTGAGCAGTTGTTGTTGGTTTAATGGTTCTTGATGCACCTAAAGGTCACGGCGGAAGCCATGGCTCTGAATCAACCTTTCCTAAAGAAACTGTCTCCATACACACGCTGGTTTCGTCGTGCCGGTGATGTGCGGGGCGATCTGACACCACCATAGACAGTTTGTAAGCAATGGACAGGCTTCCATGTTCAATCTCCCGCTGGAAGTAATTAGAATGTCTGAGGGGGAATCAATGAAAAGGGGTTATAAAGTCTATGGAGAATTCTGACTCCAATGTGGGAGTGGGGTGGAGATGGTATCCCCTCAACCGATGTGGACCCTCAGAATGATGTAACTTCTCAAAGTCTAGCCATTTCAAACTAATGACATTGATCCCACCCAGGAAGTTTCTTGTAGGTTGTTAATTTCCCCCACTTACCACTTCGCTCGGAATTTGACAAATCACGCAGAAACCATGACCCAAGAACAGATACCAACGACAGCCCCATGTGCCAGCAAAAGTCTGATTATAGCCTCATGCCCATTGAAGGCTGCAAGATTCAGAGGTATTAAACCAAGATTGGTATTACATGGCACGTCAATCCCTTGCAATATCAGAATTTGGACAGTTTGTAGTTGTCCGAGCTCCGCAGCCCAAACCATAGCTGAACCGTTATCATGTCGAATATTTGAGGAATAAAGGTAGGGATTGAGAAGGAAATAGAGTGGCGGTTCGTCTGCGCTAAAGCGTTGATACATCTTTGTGATTCCAGGTTTTGTATGATAGACTGTAGAATTTCGTTTGGAAACTCGAGCAGAGACATTCTGAGGTAATCTTCAAACAGGTTGGTGCGAGGCTGATTTTTGATGACTCGAGAGCAATTTTGGTAAATGTGTGGGGAAAGCCCTGAGTTTTTTTTTTTTTTTGTGTCCACAGGAGCGCTCTAAGTTAACAGGCACCTGAACCGAGTGCTAGCACTTGGTTATAACCCTATGGGAAATGATGGGAGCACCGATTTGGCCAATCAAATGCAAAAATGCCCGCCCGATCAGATCTAGATAATATATTATATTTCCTCCCCGCCCACGAGGAGTGATTCCTTGACAGTATTGCTGCGTCGTCGCTCTCCCTTCACACGCGCGTTTCTCTGGGCACGTTCCAAAAAGGCAGTTTCCCCGGTTGGAGAAACAATTCAAAATGGGTTCAAAGTTTCTCCAAGATTATTCAGAGAGCTTTTCGGGAGAATAAACCGGTAGGCGCCAAGACAAGATGTTGCCCCATAATCGGTTTTGGAAGTTGTTGGTTCGTTGGATGCTATGAAGCTCTGCATTGATATTTTACGACCCTTTGGTAGCATCAGCAGCATAGGCTTACAGACTACTTCTGTCACCTTTGATGGACATATTCTGTATTCAAAGAACCTGACTATCTTCTGGGGCTGTTGTCCGGTTCGGGGTTATTTTCGAGGAGGCTTTGGTCAGTTTGGCTACCGTACAAGAAAAGATGAAGACCTTGTGCAACCACTCAGTGAGTCTCAAAGATGTCCAAGAGGCTTATCGGTTATTCAACAGTGGCAAGGTCCATACGATTCTTTTAGCACCATGAAACAACCTCCTCAATTGAAGTGGGTTGGTGATGATACTATCAATTCTCATATCACTATATAACTATATTGTTAACTTTTACTTTTAGAAACCGAATTAAGGGGGAGATGAACTAATCTTGACTGAATTCATCTGCGTTTCACTATCCAAGAATGCAAAGGCTAGGGATGTAGGCTTTGCAGGTATGCGCTCATGTTAGAGTAGAAATTCTGGCTGACATTCCCGAATAGCACAGCATTATTGAAGGGTCTTATACGAAACCGACCGATAGATACACATTACCCCCACCCGCCACAATTTGGGTTGAGCTGTCAGTTCAAACTTCAGGTTGCGAAAATGTTAGGATGTTGCCCATGATCGCCGGCGTAGAATTGATGGATGTTCTCCGAAGTGAATGGATAGGGAAATGTGACTTCTATGGCATAGTGTATTCTTGCACCATTCGTATGTTTGTCTTTTAACTCTTCAACTCTTCACTCTTTACATTGATCCATAACTACAACAAGCAGAGTCATAGATTCACCAAGCAAATACACCATGGCCGCCCCTCAGGACCAATTCAATTTACCATGCCCAAGTACCAGACAACCATGTTGAAATACAAGCACTAGCCAGGTGCCCCGTATTTTCTCTCTAGTTTCAACAATTGGGATGGCATTCTCCATTACAAAGACGTGGATTGGATACTCAGCGACTTTTATTTCACCGTTGTTGTTATGGGGACAAGGACTAAAATGGCCGCATCATTATGTCGTCATTCGAACAATACGCACCCAAAGTTTTGCTGTACTTTAGTCTACTAAATTCTGTCAGGTCGAATATAGATACAAATATGCCCAACATTTTCCCGCTTTTGGGGGAACGAGGAACCAACGCTTACAAACATCTACTAGTTTTTACGCCGAACCAGCAAGACCCTTATAAATTCCCGCCTCAATGTCCTGATACAGCTGGAACACCTGGGCATCGCCAAAAGGCAGGATTTGCGCACAGATAATGCCTGCAACACCCTTTTCACGATCGCACCACCAGTAAAGGTTCGGGAGGCCAGCCCACTGTGCGGTTCCCATAGAACGGCCTGTATTGCCCCCGCTCAGCATGAAGGTTAATCCCCAACTGAGGAAGAAGACGCATATGAAATTTTATTTCCAGTTGAAAATCGGAAATACATTCCGTCTGATTCCCTTCGAACCAAACCTGGATCATGGATGTTGCAGGAACCCAAGCATCTTCCTGGAGCGGCATAGCCATGTGCCAGGGCTGCCAAGGAGGCGATTGCTATACCCGATAGGAGGAACATGTCACGTTACGTTGGTAAGGCGATATGGTAACTCGAGAAGAAAATAATAGGTATTTTAATGAGATCGACGAGTAAGAGGTAGTTCTTTATATATATTGTATCTTGTATCTCGTACTCGTATACATACTACCTAATCGGGGTTCGAAGTGCAACATCGACCAGCATGAAACGGTGGTTGTCTCGCCCTGTATACAGCAACCTGAGATTCGTTCTTGGCACTGTGGATCCCGTAAGGCTATACCAAGAAATGCTCGATGTTTTGTATGGGACCGGCTCCATGTACCCCTGAGTATTGATATATGGGATCCGCTGTGACTTCTTTGATATGGCATTTAAGCCGAGGGAGCAGACCTCCAATAACTCCAGAGTGGCTCCAGGGCTCTATTTATAGTTCTTGTTATTTCATTTACCCCAAGACATCGTTGAGCGATATGCAGACTGCCACAGTTCTATGTATCTGTGTATGTATGTACAGGTAAAACGTAACCCTTTCTGAGGAACTCAGAGCGTTATCAAGGCCTGTCATCTGGATAACAGAAAAATACCATCAAAAGAAGGTGCTCCAACAGAGTGAAAGAGCGCTTTTCGGTGACACCGGTTTCGGGACAGACAGTGCCCCAACAAAAACCTCGTTTGTATTCTGTGTTTTCGAGGTGGAACCATTCGCGGCCAAAGCTGTAAGTATCGAGCAAGAGGAAGCGATCAACAGGAGAAAGCTAGCAGCAGCCAGTTGTTGAAAGGATAATTTTTGACTGCCGATGCTGGTTAGTATTGACTTATCTTTCACCTCTCCCTCAATTCACCAGTCTCTCTCATTTACATGTCCCGGTCGTATTCCTTGGTACGTGTTGTGATCAGCGGCTGGTGTTGATCAGGAACAATGCCGCACCACTGGAAATAATTGCTGCGTGATCTATACGAAAAACCAAGTTGATTTTCAATCAATTGGACCTCATGTTGCGTATATAGTATCTCTCATTTTCTATGGAACAAGGATAATCAATTTTTTTCTTCTGAACTACAACAGTGCGTTCGACATCAGTGAATCTACGTAAGCGATCAGTCTTTTCTGATCTCCCGGATCACGCGGCCAGAGTGTTGTCGAGGTCTTTGAGAGTCGTGTCAGGCCTGCGGGAGAGGTTTCGATACGTGCTCGAGAGGTACACGGTAGCGTCTTCATCCCAAAACAGTTGTCGGTCATTAACATTAATTCTTCTTCAAACCCAAAGGAAATTAGAAAACTTCTCTTTTCTCTTGGCTTGTGTGGGCCTCGACCCGATCCCCGCAGATAATTAATATGTCAACGATCGGTGAATCGGTAAGGTCCCGTACGTGGCAATGGATTATCATTAAACAGCTGTCTCCTCTAAGTCCATTCCCCCGTTGGTTCTTCATACTAGAACTCAGGGGCTTGCTTCTTAGTAAGCTCCTCTTCTCTAGATCCTTTCCGAAACGGGCTGCTCTAGTGGTAATTTTAGAGAGCTGCTGCATACCACTGAGGTTACCCATACTTTGTGATACAGCCATAATTCCATCGCATAACGGCAGAACACTGACTGCTTCCAAAGGCGGCAGTGAACCGCCTGCGTACTAGGGAATGTATTATTCTCAACAGGGACTTACAGGAGGATAGGGACCTACTGGAGGATAACCGTATTTTACATGCGAGTGGCGCAGTCCAAAACACAAAGTAAATGCGATAAATTACAACTTGATATCTCAACAACGGTGGTTTATATAGGGTTTTCCTAATAGCTTGATGTTTTTCAGGTGGTACCTAGCCTCTCTAAAGAGTTTTGAAATTATCCATAATATAGTTATTGCGATATATATATTTCTAGTTTTTAGCAACGTAATTTTCGGTAATTTTCGAAATGATGATCGTATAGCCTTCTGCTTCCTTTAAGATTGATATATAGTGCTAATATGTCTTATCAATTGCTATCAAATGACAATGAAACCAAATAATAACGTGGTTGTTGATATATGAATGAAGAAAATATCGCGTTTATACTGTGCTTCGGACTGCGTCGCTCGCTTGTGTGCGCCACTCGCATGTGAAATACGTTATGGACCTACTGGAGAGTGGAGACTTTGGAATACCCTCTCGGTTTTCTCGTTCGATGCATCTGGCTATTAAATAAACATCCAATAACGTATTTCCCGGGCGAGCTGCGCACTCGGTGTCCGGGAAACACGTTAATAGGTTAACCTAACCCGTTTGTATGCGAACAAAACAAACTAGAAAGTCCATGGAAAGACAATGTGTGATTGGTTCACTGCTACTCCTTTCTCCACCTTGGAGTAGCTAGATCCAAGGGCCATTGCCTTCGTACTTGACAATTTCGGTGGAATAAATGGAAACTCTGCTGTATGACTGAGCTATTGTATAGCCACACTATATGTAATGGCTTTTGGCGAGAAAGACGAATTCCATAGGAGTGAAACTCGACCACTCAGTCATTCAAGTGTAAATGCAACCCTTCAGCAGAATAAAATTTCCTAACATATTACATTATCTTAGACTCACCTTGATTAGCCACATAACCCTGCAAGTGGATGACATCCTGGCGATCCTATTCAGGTGACAATAGAATAAATGGCTCGATCTCCCTCTTAAAAAGCTTCTATACTGCGACAGCTACCTTATCCATTTCTTTTGGTTGTCACCAGTCTTGTGACGGTCACGATATGGCCCTTTTCTTATGATAAACTGCCTAAACCCATCGAAACTAGAAAAGCCCCAAGTAGCCCAATCCCACATATTTGAGCCTTGCATCAGAAGAATGTAGTGGACCGTACCTTAAAGCCTGCTAAGCCTGTGAATCCTGAAATGAATGGTGCCTGATGAAAGTTGCTAAGAACCCGGCCAAGATGAGACAATAACACGGTTACATTCCTTATGGAAGGGGGCTTCACGTAGTTTGCACAAATATTTTCGGCTGCTGCTGGGTCGTACAATCCGATCATTCTTATATGGTTTGGGCCAGCCCTGAACTCAGACAATGCTTACGACGACTCCCACTTGAGTATGCCGATCATGGTTGATCTTTTGCAATTCAGTCCACTCACACTACACTATGTCTACTTTATTCTCACATCTGTCATCGGCAGTATCATATTCTACGCGGCGCCGTCGAATATCTATGGTCTCCACTATTCTGATGCTTTGTTCATGTGTTTCAGCGCTATGACGGGGACTGGGCTGAATGTGGTACGTCCTGCTCTGCCGATGGTTGGCATCTCGATATAGCGGCTGACCTTTTTTTAAGATGGACCTGTCTACACTAAACCCTTTACAGCAGGGCACCCTGTTTTCCCTTCTTATTCTCGGACATGCTTTTCCTATCATCGCAACCATCTCTCTATTACGTGCCTGGAAGCTCCGATCTGCTCTGAAATATAACTCAAACAAGAAAAAAGAAAAAGAAAAGCAAACAGGGTTAAGAATATCGACCTTGCAAATAGAGGAAAAACAACTGGCCTGTGATAAAGAGGGTGCTCTGTCTACCAAATTTATAGGCAAGGCAAGAACCACCACTGTAGTGGGAGAGGTTCAATCACATGTTTCCTCTCAGTGCGAGCCTGAAGGATCATGGAACGACTATGGCGTTATCGTTCTCACAGACCCGAGACATCTGGACCAAATCCAGCGAGTCACTTCCATCATTGTTGATGACAAAAAAGATGTCGGCACTCGGAAGGCACATATTTCAAGCCCGAGTTCCTGGCTAAAGAGCATGGTGCAACCAGCAGCCAACCACCTCCCCTGCAGAGACTCAATCAACTGCAATGAATCAGGCGAGGTAGAGTACAGGGCACTTTATCTGATGGCAGTGCTTGTTGTACTTTATTTCATCGGCTTCCTCATTCTTGGTATCGTGAGTATCGGTCTCTGGTCAAACCTCGTCCGCCCAGATATTCCACGGGAGGATGAAGCCTCCCCTTTTTGGGCAGGCGCATTTCTTGCTACATCTGCGTTTTGTAACAACGGGATGTCCCTCATTGATACTAATATGGGCCCTTATCAAAAAGAGTAAGTGATTTGTGCCTTGCAGAAAACTATTTGCCAAGGCGTTTTGTTGACATAGCCCCCCAGGGCCTTTCCACTTATTGCCTGTGGCTTTCTTATCCTTGCTGGAAACACGCTTTTTCCCTGCTTATTACGGTTCTTCATCTGGGGTTTGAGAAAGATGTTGCCAAATAATCCCACTTGGCAGTTGTGGAGACGAACTTTCGATTTTGCCCTCGCTCAATCCCAAAAGGTCTGCGCTTACTTGTACCCTATTTGGCATACGTGGTTTCTACTGGGAACAATCCTTGTCCTTAGTGCCATCATGTGGGGTGCTTTTGAGGTTTCTGCCGTCCATAACGAGGAGATTGGCTCTCTTCCAATCAAGTTCCGGATCCTAGATGGGCTTTTCCAGGCTTTAGGTATTTCTTTTCGGCCATTAATTATTGAATAGAGCTAATACAGAATAAAGCTGTGCGTGGCGGTGGATTCTCTGTTGTGGCATTTGATCGACTGCCACAGGGATTGCTTATTCTATACAGTATGTGCTTCTTTATTCAAAAATGAAAGTCCCGCCTTGGCTAAGTAATCTACTAACAGGGTTTCATTTAGTTTTTATGATGGTGGGAACTCTGTTCTTTGCTCAAAAATAATATCAGTAGCTAAACATGCCGTTTTCTAGTATCTGTCTGCTTTCCCCGTCTCAGCCACCATCAGGTATGATGGCCCCCGATTTTACTGCTTGAAATTCGACTCTAACATATTAGTAGCACAAATATCGGAACCAAATGGTCCACAGACCTGCGTCAAAAAGAACCCCATCGCTCGAGCCTCTCAAGTTTTCCTCATGCCCGTTTCGTTTACCAACAAATTCGCTCTCAATTCAGCCACGATATCTGGTGGCTCTCCCTCGCCATCCTTCTCATAGCCATCACTGAATCGGATCACTTCGAAGCTGAACCTTTGGCTTTTTCTACGTTTAGGATCATTTTCGAAGCTGTGTCTGCATACAGCTGCGTCGGTGTGAGTTTTGGTTATCCCGGCCAAAGCTATTCTTTTTGTGGTGCCTGGCACACATTTAGCAAGCTATTGCTAATTGCAGTTGCATTGCGAGGGAGACATCGTGGTCTGTCTGTTATCATTGCTAATGCCGACCTTTTTCCTGAACCACGGGGCATCACCGAAGAAGAAAAGACACGGCTGGAGAAGAACAGACATGTAAGGAACAAGGAAGCGTTGATTTTCTGCGTTTAGGATACCCAAAGCGAACCTCGTTCTTAGCGAAATGTACAGATATACCTTGGAAAGACCCGACCCTGACACACTCAAAACCCGCCGGGGTTAGTGTTTTGCTAAGCAATTAGTTAGCGACATTATATGAATATGTACCTTTTGTCTAATTATCAAGTAGTATATACGCATAGATATTTGTCAGGTGTACTCAGGTGCATATGTTGTGTTCTTTGCAGGTCGAATATCTTCAAGAAGAGCTGTTCAACATGACGAGTACGCTCTATCGACAATAATGAGAAGTTATTTAATTTTCGCTGTCGACAGGCAGGCAGTCCTGGAATGCGGCCATTGCGAAACATCCATAAAGATCTGATGGTCTCGCCGCGTCTGGGCGCTGTACTCATGCGCAAATTCTACAAAGACGTCCACAAAGCGACCCCATCGGCTGTTATAGCCGCATCGATAGATTGCTCTGGAGTGCCCACCGTCATCGTCTCCAGCCCCGTGCATCATGGCACATGGCAGTGGCCGTACCCAGGTCGGCAACCACTGCCGCCATATCCTCCAGGTCGTTGAAATTTGACCAGTCCAGGTCCACCGCGTACGGGGAAACCTCTGTGACGAGCTGGCCAACATCATTTATCTCAGTCCAGCCCAGCCATGCGTCTGCGTACGTCTGCAATGCGCGTTGCGAGATGACAGTACGATGGCCCTCGTGATAGAAGTATGGACGTGCTGCGCTGTTTGCAACGTGACGGGAGACCGCTGCAGCCGCGGACTGTTTCATGTAAATCACCACATCGTCCTCCAGCGCCTCACTCTGCCTTCTAGCAGGATGTTGTATGATGGGAGACCTGCAGAGCCAATACCCACACCCCGACGGCCCACCACGTCCTTGAGGCGGTACAGGGTGGCGCGGTCCTGCCTTGAGACGGGAAGTGTCTTGAGATAGCGGTTTAAAGCTTTCACGACTTCCTCTCGTGTGCCAGAGTCCAGCTCAATAGTTCCACTGCCCGAGGTGAAACGCCGCTCGGAATCATGGATTTCCGTCATTGAGTTGAGCAATTCGACACGGGTTTGCGTACGGACTGGGCGTAAGGCATTCAGCAACAGATCCTTGGCGGTGTCTATGGTAAAGCGTGGTACGTCATCTTGGTTTGTGGTGCTACCTTGGTTTCTAGTTAAAGGATCCCGCCAAATGGAAGAGTGGTATACTAAGATTTCAATCCCCGATTTTCGAATTAAACCAATCCCTAAGGGGTGGGTTGACGACGAGACTGTATTTGAATGGCTATGTTGTTTCCATGAAGCTACAAAAGATCGGATCCAAAAGAATAGGCCCCGGCTTCTTCTTATGGATAATCATCCTTCTCAGACAACACTTGAATTTACCACCTTTTGTACGGAGAAAAACATCATCCAGATCTTGTTTTTACCCCATACAACCCATCTATGCCAACCGCTTGATGGCCAGGCTTTCCAATGTTTAAAACATTATTTCCGAAAGGCCAATAATGAGGTTGTTATGTGGGGTGGAAGTGCTAGTCAAAAGCGGGATTTTTTCCGTATGATTGGCAACATACGAAGGGATGCTTTTACCCAGAGAACTATTAGATCTTCTTTTAGCTCTCGGGGTATTTATCCTTTAGATCCAGAGATGGTTCTTGGCCCTTTACGTGCTCAGATTAATGATACTCCGGTTCTTAGTATCATTAATACGCTCTCACCACCCCCTGAACCACCTAGCTCAGCAACGAATTTTCCTCCAGATTCCATTATACGGGTCAAAAGACTTAATAATAAGCTTCTCGGTGATCTTACAGGGCTTACTGAGCTATCTAAGTGTATGCAAAGGCATATTCGTCGAAGCATAGATGTAAATTTGCTTCTATCCCAGTGGCTTGAGATCTGTGAGGCATCTTTAAAGAAGTCTCAGTCCCACAAATCAGAGGCAAATACTCCAAAAGCAGACGATCAATACTCAATGCAGGCCCAATAGCTCTCTCACCTGCTATGGCCAATCGTCTGATAAAAAGGAGGCAGGACACCGAAGACAAGAAGCTTCAGCGCCAGCAGGCAAAACATGCCAAGGAATTCGAATTGGAACAACGGGCTCAATTGGCTAGGGATGCCGCTGAAAATGAGCATGAAACTAGATTAGCAGCAAGAGATAGTGCTGGTGCAAATTGGTATATAGATACTACTGGTGTACATAGGTAGGTGGTTGTTGAATACATGGTGATTTTGAAATTCTTCTGTTTTGTGGTAAATTTCTGTTTAGTGGGACAGACCCATCCTGGGTAGGGGTGGGCTGGTAAGACGGCTATATCGATAAACTTGACCTCCTCGAAGCGTACCGCCTCGCACGAATTGAAGCTTTTAAATCGGAGACCATTAAAAATAGCTTCGGAGCAGCTGGCTTAGTACCTTTTGCACCCGATCGAGTGATCTCGAAGCTAAATATTTGTCTTCGAACCCTAACCCCCTCCGAGCCGGGGGAGCGAATTAGGTCGAAATTTTACATTTCCCATTCGGGCATGGGTCTCATATTATTCAGCACATCATCTCCAGGGCCCAGTTTAGGATCCAAGGTAGAGGTTTCGTCTATGAACAAGCCCCCAGGGATCCATTTTCATAAGCGAGACATTCCCGCATTGTTCGTTAAATAGCTGGATTTCCCATGATTTAATGAACTAGACTCAAAATACTCTCGTTGTTAGCTTTCGAATTTATACAAATATAACCCCTATTCACATTTTTCGGAGTATTCGGCTTATCAGTCAGATATATCAAGATGCATACCTCTCCCCCATAGCACGTCCACATTCTATGTACAGCCATATCCTTCCGGCCCACATGTAATATTCGCACAAAAAGTCTATACCGCACCGTGCCCACTAATACCATGGCCCGAGATAGGCAGTGGAGTACGCTGCACTCCCCAATCACCCCCTTTGAGCTCTTGCGCGTAGAATCGAACCAGGAGACCGACGGAAACCGGACCAATGATGGTATTCAAAAGAATGGCCCAGACGCCAGTGTAGAAACCTTCGTCACTGACGTACGGAGTTTCGTTGTGTCCGATTTCGATTATCAAAAGCCTAATCTCACCGCGTGCTACCATGGCAGATCCTAAAAGTGTTGCGGCGAGCCAGGCCCGATTCCACCTTTTCCCATTAGTTTGCTTGCTTTGTGTTTCGTGGCTTGTGTTGTCCTCAGTTTTGGGTTGTCCTGGTCCTTTCTGCTGTTCATGTTGCTCTTTCTTGCTTTGGGACTTGCCCCCCAGAACGAGTTGCCATATGGGGATCTAGATTCCGACAACACACTAGATAGATTTGTTAGCTCAACTTCTAAAAAATGACTGAGGGTATCGATATACCTTTGCAAATGCCATGAGGAGGGTGTAAACCACCCCTCTCCAAATTCGTTTCCCCGTCCACAGCTTCAAGAATGGAATCGCGAAGCCGATACTTGCGAAGAACAAAGGTTCCATCAAATACTGCTGAGGTCCTAACAGATGTTTCTCAAGGGTATGAACGAAAGTGGGGCTTTTTTCCGCCTCGCGCTCGCCTTCCTCGCGGCTCATGACAACAAATGGTCCTTCGGGGTGCTTGCTCGGTATGTATGTGAGAAATACACCTGCCAAAAAGACACCAAATAGGACCGATGTACCAGTAAATCCAGCGATGGCAATAAACGCCGAAAGAACGAGGGTCATAAGGATGATGTTGGAGATATGGTCGAATCGCGCAAAGCGGTACTCAATGAACTTTCGGAAGAAGGGCGCAAATATCCATTTGGTGACGATGGGCGTTACGACGGCCATGCCTATCGATGCCACTATCGGGCGCCCGATAACCCAGCCTAGGTTGACATTGTTGTCCTCGCCTGAAAGTTTGCCCAAGTCGCCAATCACACTATGTAGTTAGCTTGATGAATTGACCGTACATTTTGCTCCAGTTCAAATAAGTAACACACCTTAACATAACAAGTCCTACAACATCGTTGATAACAGCAGCGCTCACTAAAACGGACCCCACTCTAGTCTCGGCGAGGTTGACCGAGCTCGACGCAGAGCTGATCACAGCAAAGGTGGTCCCTAATATTTATCAGCAATTGAAACATAGTCAACCCAATTCCGAGGAAAGATAGCTTACCGAGTGAAGTAGCGGAAAGAGATGCGCCGATGATGAAGGTCTCAACCGCGCCTAGTCCATGTTAGCTGTTGACTGTAGGAATTGAGGCAAATAAAACCAACCATATCCGAAACAAAGATAGAGCAAAAGGTATGAAAGACCAATAGGAAATAAAACTCCAGTTGCGGCGCCGATCATACTCAAAGTGAAGTTCTGCTTGAGCAAGTCCACACGGGCGCCAAGACCGCCTAGAAGGGATGACATCAGTGTCCAAGAAGCCAAGCAGCCAGGTAAAGATGAAAATTTCCACTCACCTTCGAAAATGATCAAAATCAGACCGAGATATCCAAGAGTAACAAAAGTCTCTTGCCAGTGATGTTCAAGGATATTGGCCAAAGGTACTCCGTAGATGATGCCGACGGCGATTTGACCTATAATTCCGGCCTGGATTGCCGTCGCGGAGACCCATCTTGCAAGGGAAAGGAAAAAGAAGAAAGAAACGACAATGAGGATGTCGATAGCTGCAGTAATTTATCAGTGAGGACACTGTCGCAAATCGTTTTCATTAGGGACTCACATATAAGAAGTACTTGGGTGGAACTAGTGAATTAGGTTAGTAACTACGGTGTAATGCGAGGTTGAGTACCTCGGTAGGGCTGAGTGGATGGCGAATTTTCGTTTCCGGTAATCCAATGGCTTCTTCGAATCCACCCATGCCTACACTAGTTCCAAGATTATGAGTGACCACTCTTCAACTTGGTTTAGTGCTGGCAATTCCCCATTCTTCATTTTTCTTCAATCTTTGCTACAAGGTTAAAGTGCATCAAAGTGAAGTCGATTAACCGAGGTGGATTTGCTGTAAATAGAGCGACTCAAAAAGTACGAGAAAAATAGTATTGAGATCCAATCTATTGCTTCTACTGCTCTTTCTACCTATCTACATGTCTAGTGGGTAAGAAAACAACTACCGGGACAGCGCGGTCCCGAATAATCGAGCTCATGAGCCCAAACATCCACAATCCATTCTCAGTACCTCCAGAGATCCATAATTTCCAGTGTTTGATTTTTCAAGTCCTTTTTCAAGCCCTTTGAGTGAGTTTTTTCTCGTGATGTGTGCGCTAAGACTAAGTGGCGGTTTGTTCCCCGGCCCCGTTTGATGTCAGGCCAGGGAAAGCATTCGTTAGGGTTGCTCTGGGACCTCTTCCAACGGAGTTAACTGCGGATATTTTCGGGCTCTGCGACGGAAGAAGACTCGCTTAGCCCATTTCCAGGCTTCGACTCCGATGAAGAACAGGACAGCCTCGACCGCCACGATACCCCATTCCCAGGTGATAGGTTTATGTTTGAAGACGACGTCGTTCAAAACGGGGATGTAGAGAATAGGGAACATGGTGATCCATCCGGCCATGATGGACCAGAAGAGGAACTTGTTCCGCCAGACGTCGTACATCCACTGGGTAAAGTATTTCTTAGATTTTGGCTGCATGCGGAAGAACGACCGGCGAAGGTTGACCATTTCCCAAGCCAGGAACAATGCAAACCAAGTCAAGCACACGAATGTTGTGGCACGTGCTCGGAAGACCAGTTCGCAGTCTTTGATCTCTTCAGACCACTCCTTGTTGCAGCCACTGGCCAGGTTACCGTCGCCGAACCCCCACATGCGGACAGAAAATGCCGCCAGGCAGAGCGCTGCGGTCCAGACACCATACACCAGAATGTCGATAATCACCTCCCAGGTGAATATGCCTTGCTTACTCTGGGGAGGACGGTTCATGATGTCAGGAGCAGCCACCTCCATTCCAAGGCCCATGTCGGGCATACCCGAGGTAATCATAATGATCCAGAGAATTTCGACCGGTGACAGAGGGAAGACAGATTGGTTCAGCGTCTTTGAAAGCTAATCCAATAAGCAAGGTGCAGGCCTGAGCGATGTTCTCTGACAAGAGATGAAGCACGAATTTTTGAATATTATCGAAGATACGACGACCTTCTTCGACGGCATTGAGAATCGAGGCGAAGTTGTCATCCGTGAGAATAATGTCAGACGCATCTTTGGCAACATCCGATCCTGCCTGTCCCATAGCGATACCAACATCGGCATGCTTGAGCGAAGGAGAATCATTGACTCCGTCTCCAGTCATAGCCGCAAAGCGACCACGGCGATGAAGGGCGTCGATCATGCGCACTTTGGTCTGGGGGGCGCAGCGTGCAATAACTAAAGGCAGAGTCGGAAGCGCATCTACCTGCTCATTAGTGAGGTTGTCGAATTGACTGGCAGTCATGACCATGGCGTCCGCGACATCAGCCGCCACTGCATTAAAATCAGGAGGAAGGATTCCTACTTGCTGAGCAATCGCTTTGGCAGTGCCAGGGTGATCGCCAGTCACCATGTGGACAACTATACCAGCGCGGTAGCAGGCCTGGATTGAGCCCGCTGTCTCTGGGCGCGGAGGATCATACAAGCCGATCAGTCCCAGGAAGCATAGATCCTTCTCCACATCTTCACGATTCAGGTCGGAATCTTCAAGCAGTTGTGTCTGGGTAGTGTACGGTCGATGGGCCAGAGCCAAGACCCGAAGTCCCAGCTTGGCGAGTTCCTCCATGTTCTGGATGATCTTTTCGCGGTGGTCGTTGGTCATTGGCACAGGGGTAGATGAATTCTGGTCCCAAATAACTGAAGTGCATGAATCTGCGACGCGCTCGACCGCACCTTTGGTGAACACCATTGTCCGGGTCTCTTGTGAGGTGACTTTCCTGAAAATCACAGACATTTCTTAACGGTTGAGTCGAATGGAAATTCAGCCTGTTGGTGCCATAATGTACCCTGACCCTTTTTGATCCAGCGGTCGCGGTTCCAGTTGAACCTCGATGCAAAGACATGAATGGCAATTTCTGTGGGTTCACCCCGTGCGTTCCAATCGCCCTCTTCGGACTTGTACACGTGAGAGAGATTGGCCATCGAGGCGACGTCCAGAAAGTCTTCGAGCTGGCGGTTTCCCGAGACCAAACCTTCTGCGTTCTCCGTAGCAGTATCTTCCTTCTCATAATCCAATTGCGAAGGAGGTACAGGGGTGAAAGTGACATTTCCAACAGTAGGATTGAAAGACTCGTTAGATGGGCCCACGGAATATGTCCCTCGAGACGGAATCCATGCCTTTTGGACAACCATTTTTCCCTGAGTCAATGTACCGGTCTTATCGGAACAAATATCTGTGACGGCACCGAGCGCCTCCAGCGAGTCCAATTTGCGAACAATTACGTTCCGCTCGACCATGCGTTTAGTACCCACTGCCATAGTGATAGTAAGCACGACCACCAGGCACGCCGTAATCATACTGATACCGGTTGCAACAGCATACATGATGACTTCAGTGTTGCTGCTAAATTTGTTTGCAGCCATGCAGACAATGGCAAACACAACGGCAATTCCAAATAGTAAACAGGCCAGCTTTGACAGCTTCCTCTGCAAGGGCGTTCCGATATTGACACCGAGGAACCGACCCACGGCATCCGCCCAGGTGAGACTCCAAGCCTGGACGTACCAACGTTTCTTGGTCTCACCGTTGGGACCACGCTTGACCTGACGACGCTTACTACCACTGACCCGTAATGCGAGGGCAATAGATCCGATTTCAGTGAACATGCCTGTACTGACAACCACACCACGCCCGCGACCACGAGTGACGGTACTGGAACTATAGGCAATATTAAGGCGGTCTCCAGGACCAGTATCCTCTTTGAACGTCGAGTCGCATTCCTTCTGGACGGGAAGAGACTCGCCAGTCAGGAGAGCCTCGTCGGTTTCGAAGTTGACTGCTTCAACCAGGCTAATATGTGTCAGCAAATTGGCCAACAACTACCCCAATGGCTTCGAAACCGCAGTTGCACCATGACAGGAAACTTACCGAATATCCGCTGGAACGGTATCTCCAGTCCTAAGCTCGACCATATCACCAGGCACGATCTCCGACGACGGCACCGAGAATGTCTGTCCACCTCTCGAGACAGTTCCCGTCGGGGACGACAGCGAATGCAACGACTCCATAGTCTTTTCGGCGGCGTACTCCTGAAAGAATCCAACAACGATATTCAAGACAATGACAGCGCAGATCACTCCGCCCTCAATCCACGACTGAATTCCGAAACTGACCGCCATGGCCAGAATCAACACCTACAACAAACGAGTTGGATCAGATTCGGAGAATTTTCAACAAATGTCAAAATATCATCACAAAGGACAGCGGGTTCCTTACTAGCATCATTGCGTTGGCCACCTGGCGCACGATAATTTTGACCAACGACACACCTTCCCCTTCTTCCAGTTTATTGGGACCATATTGCTGGAGACGACGACTCGCTTCGTCGGGGGCCAGCCCCTCGTCCAGTCCAGTGCTGAGTTCTTTAATCACGGCTTCGTAAGTTAGCGTGTGGCCTGGCTGGCTTAGTGGGCTGCCGCCCGAGCCGGAGTCGAGGGCGATGTTATGCTTCTCGTCAGGCATTGGAAATTGTTTTCCGGTGAGTAGCTAGCTTTAGCTAGTTGTAATGACTACCGAGATGTTTGCCCATCCGTCTTTCTCTGAAGCAATCACTGGCTGGAGAGTTGAACAGAATGCAGCTCTGCGAGGGGAGCAAAGGTGTTCTATAGGTCTCAGACGAAAATTCCGACTCTGCTCGTGTGAGAGAGTCGGTGTGGCTTCCCCAGATTTAAAAGTTGATACCTGGGTCGCCACCCACATCGGCCAGTTTCAGGGAGCCATCATTGGATGAGACGTGTGGCCTTGGCGCCGAGACGTTGGGCCGGGTCCGTTGTAAGACAGTCGCCTCGCCTCCGCCATCGGGCAATAGTCAATTAAAATATAAAAAAATCCGGTCGCGGCAACTATGGTCGGGGCTCATCCAATGACGGCAATACTGCCAAGAAACCCTTCATGTGCCAAGATTGAGTCCTTCACTGCCAAGATTGCCAAGATTGCCTAGTCCCTACAAACGGAGAATTGCCAAGATTGAGGACTAGGGCATCTGCCTTGTGATGCAAAGTACAGGTTTGCTTACATCTTTCCCTCGGCTGCTCCCTCGGCTGCTCCCTCGATAAAACAAACGATTAGACGCACAAAAGTACGTTGAGTTAGGTTTCTGTCAATTTTGCATACGCGACTATCATTTCATAAACCTAGGAGCAAGCCCAGCTGGCGGATATATGACGCAAGAATATGCCCAAGTGTCTTCAAAAGCTGCTTCATGTAGCATCCAAACATTTCGGTTCTAGTACCCCCGAGAGACAACACGAAAGCCCTGGCGATCGCGGGCTCAATCAAGCTCAAATAGCTCGAACTCCTCCCATCGACTCGGAAGTGAGCTTAGAGATGACCGGAAGCATGCTTCCACTTCCAACAACTACGATAAGAAAACGTGGCTTTGGAAATGGAAGGTTCATCATGCTCGAGAATGGGGATCACTGCCACTTCCTGAGACCGCCATCGTCGAAAAGACGGTTTTTAAAAAAAGATCGAAACACGAGCTGGGTATCCTTCAAAAGAAAAATTACAAAAGCTTGCCGGCAACCGTCGGCGGATTTTGAATGGGAGCAATGGATCGCGAGTCAACAAATCGGCATCATGGCTGGTGAAAACATGGCAATCCTAGCGCAAAAATACGGGGATATATGCGATATCGTGGGTCACGGCTCATCTGGAGTCGTCCTATTGTCGCACAAAGTCCAACAGTGGAACCCAAATAGTCATCGCTTTTACGCGCTCAAAGTCTTCCGTCGCGGAGCAGAATCAACTAAGACAGCTTACCGGAGGCGCGTTGAGTCCGAGTTTTACATATCCTCTTCATTGCAACATCGAAATATTGTTCGGACTTTCGAATTGCTTCAAATAGGTAATGACATCCTTTGCGAATGCTTGGAGTATTGCTCCGGTGGGGACCTGCATTCACTGGTAGTCACATCCAGTCAGCTGGAAAAGACAGAGGCCGACTGTTTCTTTAAACAGCTCATGTGTGGCGTCGACTACATCCATGAGATGGGAATTGCTCATCGTGACTTGAAGCCCGAGAATCTTCTTGTCAGCCCCAATGGTTGCCTCAAGATTTCCGATTTTGGGAGTGCTGAATGTTTCCGCCTTGGTTGGGAGCACCATGTACATATGTCCAGGACACGTCGCGGTTCACGCCCTTTTGTATCGCCGGAACAATATTTCTACGAGGAATTTGATCCTAGATCTGTCGACATCTGGGCCGCAGCTATGACCTACCTTGTGATGAGAATGGGTAGGATTCCATGGAAGATAGCGACTGATCAAGATGAGAGTTTCCGAGACTATGTCACAGACCGTATGGTTGGAAGAGGGTACTTCTTTATTGAGGAATTATGCCATGTTAGTTACCGATCTCCCGTCCTATCTGGCTGGTGTGTTAACTCTGCAGCAACAGGTAGCAAGCCGACGAGTCATATATTCGATGTTGGATATTGACTACGTGCGCCGGCCTATATCAACTGAAATTCTTGGTTCTCGGTGGCTACAGGAGACTAAAACCTGTACAGCCGCTGGATCAAGTCCACTTTAGCTAGATGACCGTATTCATGGCAACAATTTACTGCTTGCTTCTCACCCTCGCGGAGCTTCTTCAGACCTCCCGTAAGTAGTTGTTAGTAAATAAACGTATGGGAAGAAGCAGGAGCGGGAAGAAACGTGGGAGCTACTGCTGATCATCGTTTTAATCACACAGTAGATTTCGAAAAACAGTTTACCCTTTCGGCAGGGATTTACTTGAACAGATAGTTTTTATTTTATTTTTTGGTCTTGCGAACTCATTAGTGTCAGTCTCTTTGACCGTAACTGTCATGGGCAGTATTGTTGATGGGCTTGCACTAAATAGGGTAAACGCGGTGAACCAGTGCTGGTGGTGGTGAAAATTCGATTAGATTACCAAAAAGGCATTTTACCAGTTGAACACTGACTCTGCCAGTAAAAGAGGGACAGTATTTATTAAATGTGATTGGATTAGAGCTCACCACCACAAGCGAGCGGCGCAGTCCGAAACACCATAGTAAATGCGATAAATTCAACCTTATATCTCAACAACATCCTTATTTGATTTCATATTCACTCGATGGCTGTTGATAAGACCTTTTAACGATATATCTCAATTTCAAGGCAATCAAAAAGTTGCAATCTCATGGTATCGAAAATGATGTCGCTTTAAGCGAGAAATATACATATCCTCATCACCAAGTCATAAAATTCTCTAAACTCTATAGTGAGGCTAGATATCACCTTAAAGCCATTAGCCTACAAGGAAACGCCCCTATAGACCACCGTTGTTGAGATATCAAGCTGTAATTTATCCTATTTACTACAGTATGGATGGATGGATGGATGGATGACGTCATTTACCATGGCCCCACGCAAATTAAAGTTGGATTCTAAAACCACAACCCACTAAGGCTGGGTACGGATTCGTATTTTGGTCTAGTGGTCAAATCAACTATAAAAGTTGGAACTCTGGATTGAGGTACAAATGTGATAATATGTTTCTATATGAGAAGATCCAGCTATTTGTACTCACAGCAGCTCATCTCCTATAGATCTACATACGTCACGTGACTTGGGATCAAACTATAAAATCGATATGCAGGCTACCACAACTGGTGACGTGCGCTGCGCACGCTGCGGCCCTGAAACGATGAAAAGGAAAGGTAGGAACAAGAAGTTAAAGCCATCGATTTGCTTGACTGATATTTGGAGTGAATATTGACCAATGAGGAGATAGAAAGTAGCTGACTAATAGCCGCAACATCTTGGAAATAATCAACTACTCGACCCAACGCACGGTCCAATTCCCGGTGGGAATTGGACCGCACTGGTCTAATGCAAAACTTCATCTACCCACCATTTTAAACATGACATTTAGCACCCTTCCCCTATAGTATCTATGGTGAATTTAATATTTACAGAATTGTCTGCTTCCGCACTTTCTTCTCCCCTATTAATATCCCCTGGTTTTGACTTCTCCATTGAGAGAGCGGCTTCTGAAGTAGAAGCCGCAATCCACTTCTTTTTAGCTTGCTGGATTAATCTCTTCCTCTCTGCGTCATCTCTCACTTTTATATGCCTTTTTGCATTTAAAGAGCTTAGAGGGCCACCCATATTAACCCTTCGCTTGGTTTTATTGGCATCCTTCCGGCGCTTTAGGTCCAAAATGTTGATGTTGTCCTGCGCATACTGAGCGCCCGCTTCCACTAAAGCAAGCCCACCAGCTAAAAATGGAGCTATTTGACGGCGTAGCTTAGGAGAAATAGAGTCAATCTCATCTCCAATATCGTCAAGTTTTCTCTTGATTTTTTTAGCGTATTTCCGGAAGTCTTTAACGTCTTTTACCGGTGAATTTGGTATAGAGCTTGACGCCGGAGGGGGGGTATCACCATCCCCATCCCATATCTCTAAAACTGACTCTGGAAGATTAGGATCGTCATTCCAACCTAGCTTCTCTAAAGCAGCATCTGCATTTAAAGGATAGATACCGCACCTTTCAAAGCCAGAGCGTATTGTACGGCTTTCAAAAGCTTGGTTCCGAACCCCATAGATGCTAGAAAAAAAGTCCGATTTTTGCTTTACCGAACCACCCCACTGTACTATATCATTATTATTCTTACGAAAATAATGTTTTAGCACCTGAAACGGCACATCGTCAAGCGGCTGACATATATGCGTTGTATGTGGGATAAAACAGTATGGAATAATCAGATTATTCTCGCAGAATTTGATAAATTCATAGGTGAGATGGGAGCCATGATTATCCATAAGAAGCAGCCGAAAACCCGTCTTTGTACAGCGATTTTTAGTGCTTTCTTCGAATGATTGAAGCCATTGAAAGGCTATAGTATCGTCGGTCCAACCATTAGGTGTAGGAGTAATCCAATAGTCGTCAGGGAGGTTGGTAGTCCTATACCAATTCTCCATATGGAATTCACCCTTAACCAAAAACCAAGGTGGCATTACCCAGCCATCGGCAGCAATACATTCAATTGAAGTAAGCGATTCACTAGACCCGCCAG
>JASJUN010000290.1:0-39360 GCA_035048945.1 Penicillium sp. E22
ATAAACGAGAGGTGGCTGATGAATGTACGAGACCATTTTATTCGATATTACGGGATTCACCCGGGGCGATACGCACTATCGTTTCTAAGTAAAGATAAATAGTACCTCAACTCATTCCAATTCTGGGATATATAAACATTGAACCCGTACATTTTTGCGGGGCAGGGCCGGTTTCTACCGCGACGACCGTTTGTGTAATAGCAACTTTCAACGCTTGATCACTAACGTCGTTAGACACCCGTATAATAGCCTATACTCGGCTTTAATGGGTCAGCATCAATCTAGTTCTATAGGGTGGCAGTCATCTCTACGGCTCCATTAACATTAAATAGGGTGGATGCCTCAACTACTCCGCAACATTTCCCTCTACTTAGGGTTCCTAGCACCGCTAAATCAAAGCTATCCCCTCGCACTCGACACGCTCCTAAGATGGATTCCATTCAGCGTTAGCTATCTAGACCTCCTACTATATGGTGTGACGGAACACCCGATTAGGCCACTTTAAAAAAACCAACCCATCCATCTACACCGTCTTCTAGGCCCCAGCCCGACCCAGCGGCAACTACTTCTGCTCCGGCTCATCCTGAACCAGCGCAGCTGAAGGATCAAGACCAAGCTTGGAATATTCAGCCGGTTTTCCAAAACCCATGGCTGACGTATGAGGCGATCGTGGTGATTTCCCAAGGACAGTCCGTCTTCTTGGCCCGGCACAGAAACAACAAAGTGGCTCTGGTCAATATCCACCTTCTGAAGCAGCAGTTTTCGTCTGTCAAGCCACTGTTGGAAACCAGGAGTCAATTCTCTCATCCCAGCTTTCTGGGTCTGCTGGGGTGCTACTGTTGGGAGGATCAGGTATTTTTGGTCTGGGAGTCAGTAGAGCTCTCAGTGAGTCAGATCCTCGCATCGAGGTGCACTATTACTGAGGGTGAGGTTGCCGCAATTGTTCGGCCGGTAAGTGCTAGTCTCAGCGCCCGACATGGGAATCCCTACCCTGGTTGCCCGTGGCTTCCGCCTAATTCAACAAGCCGTTTTCAACCTCTTGATCAGGGAATTATTCAAACGTGGAAGGCGTATTGGAAACGACGATGGGTGCATTTTATCCTTGAAGAGTATGAAGAAGGACGAGACCCTAAAAAATCAATGCATGTTCTACATGCAGTTCGATGGGGTATTGAAGCTTGGGAGATTGACCTTTCGTCCGAAACAATTCGGCGCTGCTTTAAAAAAGCTCTTCATTTTGAGCAAATACAGCTTCCGGAGATCAACCCGATTATCTCTGATGTTACTAGAGATTTGCAAGAGCTTCAAAATTCATCAAAGGTTAGAGATCTTATGGATATCGACTACTTCCTTAATCCAAGCGATGAGGCTGTCGAAGATAATACCCATGAGATAGACGATCTAATTCTTTCCCAATTTCAACCTGAAATTGAGCAGGAAGAGGATGAAATCGTTCAAGCATCACCCTCTATCTCGATCAAGGAAGCTATTGATGCATTGGAAAGGCTTCGTTTGTACGAAGAGCAGCAGCCTCAGGGTAATTTTTCACTTCTGCGAGAGCTTTATAAACATGAGAGAGTGGTGAAAGGGAGGAAATTGGCAAACCAGGAGCAGAGGGATATCAGAAGGTATTTTAATGTCTGAAGTTGATGATTGTTGTGATATATATATCCCTTATGTAATGACCCTCGATATAGCGAATACTTGGATATAACGAATTAATTTCGCTGTCTGACTTGATTCGTTATAACCGAGTTTTACTGTAGTCTATCAATGGGATTTATCTGATGGCTGCAATGATTCTTTCCCGACCATTCACCCTTGAAAATTCACAGCAGCATCAACCACCTTTGCTGCCAAGGCATTGATACTGGTACGTGGATCCAGCAGATCTACCATGCTGGTTTTGGATCTCAGAGCCAAGTGGAACCAGTTGCGTAGCTCTGCCGCAATCAGACTATCCACGTGTTCTGAGAGACAGCCTGGCCGCGGTAGTACGCAGCTGTAATGGACTCAGCGGCGCTGACACGACCAGCAGCATATGCAGCTGCCATCTCGCCCGAAGAGTGACCCACCACTCCAGAAGGATAGACAGACCAAGATGCGAGCAGGTTCACCAGGCCGATTTGCACTGCCGTGCATACTGTCTGCGAAACTTCGCTCGTTTGCACTAGGTCGGGCGCAGACTTACCCGACAACACTTCTTCAATAGTCCAAGATCGAGTTTCAGCAACAGCTGAAAGAATACTGTCTAAATATTCGATGGAAATGCGGAATACATTGTATTCGAAAAGCTCGGCACCCATAGCAGGCCACTGGGCTCCCTGTCCCGTAAAGACGAATCCCAGAGTTGTTGTCTCCGGTGCAGCCGTGAAGGTCTTTTGAACGTCATTCAAGAGCCCCTGCGCGGGGTTGATTTTATCAACAACACGGAAGGTTCGTTGGGAGAGCTTCGATCGTTTGAGTCCTAGGGTGTACGCAACATCTGCCAAGGAGTGTCGGTCAATGACACTAGACAGAGCCTCAATATTCAACTTGAGAGAGGCATCTTTATGCGCTGCAAACGGTAAAAGCACGATTTGGCGAGTGTCAGCATCCGATGATGCCTTTGTCTGAGGTTGGAGAATCGGAACGTGCTTGGTTGCCGCATTTCCGTTGCTGTTTCCATTGACGTGACCACTTGCATGACCATTTGCATTACCGTTTGCATGACCATTGGTATGTCCATCTGACCCATTTGTAGGTGTTATACCATTTCCATTGGCAGCAGAGTGTTCGGTAGAATTGCCATTTAGCGTTGTGGTGCCCAGAATTCCTGGCTTCACATAATCCGGATATAAAATATTCACATGGTCAAGGACACAGTGTCCAATCGAACCACCGAAGCCTGCAGATGTGACGCTTGCTCGTCGTAGCTTGCCTTCAGGCCATGGAATAACCTCAGTGACAACTTCAGCCTTGGCTTTCTCGAAGTCGATTCTGGGGTTCAGGGTCTTCACTCCAATGCTAGGCGGAATAACACCAGCCTCCAAGGCGAGAACAGCCTTGAAGATCCCGGCAAGAGCTGCTGCTCCCTCGGTGTGGCCCAGGTTTGTCTTGACGGATCCAATGAGTAGGCGGTCCTCAGGCGCGTCCGATCGTCCAGGTCTAAAAACTTTCCCAGCCGCTTCAACTTCAAGGGGATCACCGACACGCGTGCCTGTGCCATGGCATTCAAGAAACGGTGTCTGTGAGGGGTCCAGGCTACCAGAATTCTCATACGCTTTCCGAATGATTGCCTCCTGGGCAGAACCGCTGGGATGGGTGATGCCACTTGAACGGCCGTTTGCGCCAATAGCGCTGCCACGAACCAGTGCGCGCATAGGAGAGCCATCCTTCATGGCTTTCTGCGGTTTCTTCAGGTATATGGCGGCAAATCCTTCACCTCGCGCATAGCCATCTGCAGAAGCATCGAATGCGTGACTCATGGATGTGCCGGACAATGCTCCTAGCTTATCCATGGCTATCTGCATGGCTGGGTCCATAATCCAATTGGCCGTGGCCACAATAGCGGAATCACAGTCTCCGTCACGAATGGCTTGCATTGCCATATGAAGGCCATATAAGGCTGACGTACAAGCACTATCAAGAGTGACACTGTGATAATTTAGCTTCTGGTCTAGAGAGGGGAGGATACCTGAGGAATGGTGCTACTCACCTTGGGCCGTACAGGTTAAAAACGTAATTGATCCGATTGCTCAAAATATTGTGGCAGACGCCAGTGGTGGCATGTGGCCTTGCATACTCCCAGTCCCGTGTTTGTGCATATGAATTATCGTATGAGATGTCGGCAACATATACTCCCATTCGTGTTCCATTGACGCTCTCCCAGGTATCTCCAGCGCTTTCAAAGGCTTCATACACCACCTCTAGAAGTTTGCGTTGTGACGCGTCTATAGTTTCTGCTTCAAGACCGGAGATTCCGAAAAACGAGGGGTCAAAAAGACGAGGATCCTCGGTCACAGTGTAACCGCCCTTAGCAGCTGTGGTCCCTGGACGCTCTGGGTTCGGGTGATAAAAGCCTTTGGCCGAGAAGCGAGGTTCGGCCCAGTCTTGGTAGCCAGATCGCTTGTTGATCAAAAATTCCCAGAGACCAGGAGTATCACGGACGCCTCCTGCCCAACGGCAGCCTGAAACAGACATGAGTGATCATTCAACGTATTTTCAAGATTCAAATCACGCACCCATGCCCACAATGGCGATCGGCTCTGGTTCATGCTTTTCAGACATATCTGGTGGTGGAGGGTTGTAACAATAGTAATAAAAAAACCTTGCGTAGCTTGATAGTGCTTGAGTCTAGTTTATCTCAAATGTCTAGGTTTTCGAGTGACGCTGAGAAGGAGCATTCGCGCGTGTCATAGATTAATGAAGCAAGAGCCTGAAAAGATCATTCACTTTATATTGTGAGGATCCAGCCACCTTTCTATTGTTTTGAAAGAGACTCCTTTATCTCACGGAGACAGAGAATACCATCGAATAATACTAAGTGCTGATGGCGATATCTACTCCGATTCTCCAACAGCATCCCGAACAGCCGACATCGCCCGCCGTTCGAATCGGCCGACCATCACGGCATTACCTTGCCAGAAAATATTGAGACGGAGATGCCGTTAAGTTGATAGCAAATGCCCGCAAAATATCGGCCGAAATTTATCGGCCATTGAGTCCTAAGTACGGGGTGGGGGACAAGCAACTTTGAATTTAAACGTCAGTCGACTAAAAATCCCGAATGGAAAATAGAGGCCCACCATAACATAGACAAAACCGAACGTTGCAGAATTCCACTAGTAGCTTTGACCCATGTAGTGGGGCTCCATACGCGGGGTGTCTGCCTTGCACGAGGCTGGCCGCGTGTCCGGGATCCTACGTGATCATAATCCTGCATGCACTGGCCGATCAGCGAGAACGACATATTGTTCTACATTGTTCTTATTCGTCAAGATAAACACGGCAAAAGAGCCCCTGCTTGGCATCCATGCCCGTAAAATATCGGGGCCTACCTGATCTTTAGCCGATGTCCTCAGCTTACGGGGCGGACAGAAGAACAACCGAGGCAGGAAACTCCGCAAGCTGCCAACCGGCATGAATGCTCTGTGGCGTGAAAGAACCGGAGCTATGATCAATTGGTACATTTCATGTATAAAGTCGTGGTTTGATCTAGGAACATCTATATAGAGTTGGTTGGATGCTGCTTTCATCTCTGTTCCTCGGTATTCCAGACATCATATCCAGTTCCCAAAAGACCCAAAGATCTAACCATGTCACACAATTCTAATGGAACGCATGTTGAGAGAGTTGACAAAGCTACTATCCTTGCCCTCGCTGAGGACATAACTCAAAAGACCAAAGACATTACGGAGTACCTACAAGCCAACGGATATGACCAACCCACCTTTTCAGCTACTTCTGCTGAGTACCCCGACACTGTCGAATATGCTGTGCTATACAGAAAACTCAAAAGATCTCTTGAAGATCTCAATTACCTTGTTGAAGGTCCAAAGCGCCACTTCCGTGAGCTTTGCTGCCAGGGATACGAGCTTGCAGCAATCCAAGTGGCTCTAGAGTTTGGATTCTTCGAGATCGTTCCCCTCGAAGGTCAAATCTCAATTGAGGCCTTGGCAGAAAATGCCGGTGTTGATTTTGATCGGACATGCCGTATTGTCCGTCTTTTAGTCACAGAATTCATTTTCCAAGAGCCAGCCTTGGGGTTTATTGCGCACAACCCTAGTTCTTATCTCCTGCACGTGGACGAAGAAATTCGTTCAACACTGCATTACACGTATGTCTACCCATATTTTCTAAATATCACCTGCTATGAGAGCTTTGGATGATCGATATCTATCTCGTACTGACAATTTTATTCATGTAACAGCCTGGACGAAATGCTGAAGGCTGCCTCGGCCACTGCTGATAATGTGAAGGCATCGCCGCTCGAGTATGACAGCGCCCTTACCCCATTTGCCACACGGCATGGCATTCCCATCTTTAAATTTTATGAAGAGGATACTCAACGATCCATTCGCTTTGCCAAAGCCATGGCTGGATGGGCAAAATGTATGTTCATCGATCCCCCTCTGTGGTATGCTTATCTGACCCATCATAAGTGAATCTCAACATCAATGCCCTCAAAGAAGCATTTCCATGGGATGAGCTCAAGGGCACTGTAGTGGATGTCGGCGGTGGAAGTGGCAAGGTCTCCATCACTCTGGCCCAGGTAAGAAACTCAAAAAGAAAAAGAAAAGAATAGAAGATCTCCGAATCACGTGCTGTGGAATTTGACTAATCTAACCTCGTTAAAGAGCTTCCCTGACCTCAAATTTATTGTTCAAGACTCAGTCGATATGCACGCGGCTGGGCAGTCGCTTCTGACTGATGAAACTAGAGATCGAGTCTCTTTCATGCAGTACAGCTTTTTCGACCCACAGCCGGTTGGGGGTGCCGCGGCATTCATCTTACGTGCATGTGCATTGAACTGGAGTGATCGCGACGTTGTCACCATGTTCCGCTCGTTAGTGCCGGGGCTTGAGCGTTCGGAGTCCACTACACCACTACTTATAAATGATTTAGTCTTGCCGCCACAGGGGAAATTGACACGCGATTTAGAGCGGGGCTTGCGCCAGATAGACCTTATAATGCTAGTGGGCTTTGGTGGAAAGCTACGAACCCAGTCTGAATTCGCGGCACTGTTGAAAGAGGCAGATGAACGGTATGAAATTCGCAACTTCTATCCGGAAGGATTGATGGGTCTCCTCGAGGTCTATTTGCAGCGCTAGGAAGTTTCCTGAGCAACAAATCCTTCTAGCTAAATTGGTGTTTGGATTGCGATTGTCTTCCATATTGAAAGCTCGGCTAGACGTTTAGCTCCTTCAGCTGGAGAAATAGATCAGCCTTCCCTGCCCGTTATTTCCTTCTATAACCGCCGAAGCGAGAGTACATGGAGAACTATGTCAGGTCTTAAGTGAACTCAAGGTCAGCCTCAGAGAATCTTCGAGATCTGAGATATGGCTGCCAAGGCTACTTGACAATCGTACCATTCAGGCGCCCTATTGAGAAGGCACTCTACGAGGTAAACGAACTACCTGGCATACACGAGATTGTGAAACTCAAATTATGAGCAGCCGTGCTGACGACGATCCGGCAGTCAAGCCTCCAATGATGGGATCTGACCCTCAAAATAATCAGGGCCCTACAGAGCCGCCAAGTTAATTAGGTAGTAGTACCCTACTATGGTAAGTATACACGGTCAGTGCGGGGCCAGGATCTGTTTTAAAGTTACGGTGTGCTATCAAAGGGAAATCTTCAAGCGATTTGAGCTATAGTGCGTACATGCCACCGGGGTCCTGCTGGTTCCTGCTGTCATGCCTGAGGCATCAATGACTTTGGCCTTCCTGCAGGATGCGTACACTGACTGTATCGGCTTTCCAAACTGGTCTCGTCAACACTTGAACGTCAAGCCCTTTCCCAGGCCAGCCGGTCGGTACATTCTCAGTGGCTCGCAAACCTCGCTTCCCATTATCAGTCACGACCGGGCGTATAATACGTTGTGTGACCTCACTATGAATAGAGCGTGTACAAAGCTTCGACAATATAATCAATCATACTTTTAGAGCTTGCCTCCCTGCCAGTAGTAAGAGACATATTGCCCACAAGTTTTCAGGCTCCGGGATATCTGAGGATATTCGTGAGAGAGGCGGGCAGTAGTCCCTTTTATGTGCAATGGAATCATAGGCCTATTCGCCAATCGATATTAAGAGAAGTAAAAACACGCAGTTTTTATAACATACGAATTTCTAGCCCAAAGACCATGTCAAGATCTTGGGCGTCCTCATGGACGCGAGACTCAAGTACAGGGAACATATCGCGAGGGCAGCGTCCAAAGGCCTGGAGGTAGCGATGGAGCTTCGGCTAATTCGCGGCCTATCCCCAGCAACAGAACGGCAGCTATTCACATCGACGGTGGCTCCGGTGGTAGACTACGCCTCTAGTGTCTGGATGCACTGCAAGGATAAGGCAATCGGGCCGATCAATCGAGTCCAAAGGGTGGGAGCGCAAGCAATTGTAGGGACATTTCTCACGGTTGAAACCAGCGTAGCGGAGGCAGAGGCTTACATTGCCGCTGCACAACACCGTTTTTGGAGACGGGCCGTGAAAATGTGGACGGACATTCACACCCTACCAGAAACCAATCCGCTCCGCAGGAGTACAGCATGGATCAAGAAATTCAGGAGGTACCACCGTTCACCGTTGTACCAGGTAGCGGACGCGCTGAAAAGCATTGAGAGGGAGACACTGGAAACCATCAATCCGTTTACATTAGCACCATGGTAAACACGTATGCAGACCGATGTTGAAGCAATGCCGGACTCACAGACTGTACCGGGCGGATCAATACAAGTCGCGGTCAGCAGCTCGGCACGGAACGGGCTCGTAGGATTTGGGGTGGCGATCGAGAAACAGCCACCTCGGTATCGAAAACTGAAACTGAAGACCATTTCCGTGACATTGGGCGCAAGATCAGAGCAAAATCCATTCTCCGCGGAGCTAGCAGCAATGGCACATACATTGAACATGCTAGTGGGGCTGAAAGATTACAGGATCATGCTGCTCACGAGCAACAAAGCGGCGGCTCTCACGATAAGGAACCCTCAACAACAGTCAGGCCAGAAGTTCGTCTGCCAAACGTACAACTTGATGAGAAGACTGCGGAGAAACGGAAACCACATCAATATTCTTTGGGTCCCTACCAGCAACGACAATAAACTGCTAGGTCTGGCTAAAGAGCAGGCCAGAACCGCGACCCAGAAGGATGCTGCCCCACAAGAATCGGTCCCCAGGATGAAGTCGACAACACTGAATATCGCTCGGACCCAAGCAGTTGCCAGCAATGATTTGCCAGAGAACGTAGGGAGACACGTGAAACGAGTGGATGCAGCACTCCCTGGGAAACACACCCGGCAGCTGCATGACCGATTATCATGGAAAGAAGCGAGCACGTTGGCTCAACTACGGACTGGCATGGCAAGACTAAATGGATATCTCTTTCGAATCAACGTCACGCAGACGGATCAATATGCATGTGGACAAGCAAGAGAAACCGTGGAGCACTTCCTCTTCCGATGTCGGAAGTGGACCACACAATGGATAGCACTGCTGCAATGTACCCATACTCACCGGGGCAACCTTTCCCTCTTCCTGGGCGGGAAATCGTCGCCTTCTGATGATCAGCAATGGACGCCGAATTTGGAGGCAGTGCGAGCCTCAATACGATTCGCAATCGCCACGGGCCGACTCGACGCCGCCTAACCACGTCGACCAACACAATGACACCCTTCCCCTAACTAACCTACACCTACTCGGCCCAACGCACGGCCCAACTCCCAGAGGGAGTTGGGCCGCACGGGTTGAATGCAAAACCTCACCCACCCACCATTTTTAACCTCTATTTACTACCACTGAAAATGCCTTTTTCATCCCAAAAATTGGAAGATCGGATCTTTAGTGCTTTACAAGCCTACCATAAAAATGATAAGCCTGTAATTTCAGTACTGGCGCGGAAATTTGATGTTCCATACCATACCCTAAGGGGTAGAATCAACGGTCGCAAATCTAAAACTGGCCATGCTGGCGCCAACAAAGCATTAGGGACTGAGCAAGAGTAGGCATTAATTCATTGGATCGATACCTTGAATTCTGCAAATGCTCCTCCAACTGCAGATATGATCCAGAAGTGTGCACGTCAAATTCTTCATCGGCATGATCCAGATATATGCCTTGGTATGAATTGGGCCTACCGTTTTATTAAACGACTACCCGATAAATACACCTATATTAAGCAAAAACTAACGGAAAAGGACCGCCTAGAAGCAGTTACACCTGGTTATCTTGTTACCTAGTATACTCGCCTAGGTGATACTATTCAGCGGTTAAAAATCGGATCGAAGAATATCTATAACTTTGACGAAAGCGGCTTTAAAATTGGCGAAGGCAAACCCCGAAAAGTCGTTTCAACTAAGGCTAGTCAATCTGCTAGTATTGGAACTGGCGGGCCTAGTGAATCGCTTACTTCAATTGAATGTATTGCTACCGATGGCTGGGTAATGCCACCTTGGTTTTTAGTTAAGGGTGAATTCTATATAGAGAATTGGTATAGGACTACCAACCTCCCCGACGACTATTGGATTACTCCTACACCTAATGGTTGGACCGACGATACTATAGCCTTTCAATGGCTTTAATCATTCGAAGAAAGCACTAAAAGTCGCTGTATAAAGACGGGTTTTCGGCTTCTTCTTATGGATAATCACGGCTCCCATCTCACCTATGAATTTATCAAATTCTGCGAGAATAATCTGATTATTCCATACTGTTTTATTCCACATACAACGCATATATGTCAGCCGCTTGACGATATGCCGTTTCAGGTGCTAAAGCATTATTTTCGTAAGAATAATAATGATATAGTACAGTGGGGTGGTTTAGTAAAGCAAAAATCGGACTTTTTTTCTAGCATCCATAGGGTTCGGAACCAAGCTTTTAAAAGCCGTACAATACGCTCTGGCTTTGAAAAATGCGGTATCTATCCTTTAAATGCAGATGCTGCTTTAGAGAAGCTAGGTTGGAATGACGATCCTAATCTTCCAGAGCCAGTATTAGAGATATAGGATGCTCTATACCAACTTCGCCGGTAATAGACGTTAAAACCTTCCGGAAATACGCTGAAAAAATTTAAAAAAAAACCGACGAGATTGGAAATGAGATCGATGCTATTTCTCCAAAGCTACGCCGTCAACTAGCTCCATTTTTAGCTGGTGCGCTTACCTTGGTGGAAGCGGGCGCTTAGTATACGCATGATAATGCCAATATATTGGACCTAAAACGCCGGAGGGAAGCTAGTAAAAGCAAGCGAAGGGTGAATATGGGTGGTCCTCTCACTTCATTAGATGCAAATAGGCATATAAAAGTGAGAGATGAAACAGAGAGGAAGAAATTAATCCAGCAAGCGAGGAAGAAGTGGATTGGAACTGCTACTACAGAGGCAGCTCTCGCCGCCAGGAAGTCGAAATTGGAGGATCTAAATAGTGCAGAAGAAAGTGCGGGACCAGATGAATCTGTAAATATTAAATATACTATAGATACCATAGGGGAAGGTTGTTAAATGAGAGGTTTAAATTGGTGGGTTGATCAATTTTTGCATTCAACCCGTGCGGTCCAATTCCCACACCGGGAATTGGACCGTGCGTTGGGTCGAGTACCACCTTGTGCCAAAGATGGTAGACGCGCTTCAACTGCCGAAGATGGGATGTTGAACACTTGAAGAAGCGCCTTCAAGCCAGTCTACTAACAAAATTACTAACCCACAAGGATCTCTACGATATCGACAGCTGAGAGGACATATACTGAAAGGATCCATGTATGGGCTCGAAGGAGATACGGCATATGTACATTAGGACCTGTATTGATAGATCAATGATAGTTGCCCTTTCGGCTTAGCCGCCGGGCGTTAATGAATTTTGTGTGTGTGTGTGTGTGTGTGTGTGCATAACGACCCCCCAGGGTATCATGTGACCACAGCTATCTGATCCGACCAATCGGAGGCCACTATTCGCCGTAGCTTCATGACCTCGAGTCCCCTACCCCCCGAACCTTTCCTTCCTCCTACCACTCTTGCTCGTGCGCTCGCTTACAAACCTGATCCTACTCTGTGCCTGTTGTTGTTGTTGTTGTTGTTGTTGTTGTTGTTGTTGTTGTCGTTGTATTTCACGTCCAGGGGGGCGTCTGGCTCAGCCAGTTCCCCCGGTGGTATAGGGAGTGTGGTGTATTATAAGGGAGGTCTAATGGAGGGGGGTGGGACTCGAGGTCATGAAGCCACGGCGAATTATGGCCACTGATTGGTCAGATCAGACAGCTGGGGTCACATGGTACCCGGGAAGAGGGGGGTCATTCTAGAATTACCCTAACAATAAGTCTCCCAATAGCTGCACCATTTTTGTTTTCTCCCATTTCTGTGCCTACTCTAGAGTGGCGTTGCCATTCGCGTCCTTCACGCTAATATCTGCTCCAAGATGAATGAAAAAACGGATCGCGTTTGTCTTTCCCAGCTCCGTAGAGTGACTTGTATAAGACGATGGCTACAGAGAAAACTAGGCAGGAAGAACATATTGTCCTTCATAGTATCACCCACAAAAGTAGTCAAAATCAAAACAGTCAAGTGGAAGAGTACTTTAAGGTAGCAGAAAACCTGGTAAACTTGATGTCCTATCAAAGCCTCTTGCAATGACCTAATTTTGATTATTCTCAGGCCCCAAGTAGAATATTCATCGCATGCTTTAGTATGAAAGTCATGCACGGATTCTGGTATTTCTATGGTTTCTGCTAGATTATCGTTGGACCTTTGCACTGCTATCGTGTGGGGTCACAAGCTGTGATTTTCGCGACGTTGGATTGGGATGGCCGTCATCAGTCAAAGCTTTTTCACAAAGATCTCCAAGATCCGCTCGTTTGTCAGACTCTTGAAGCGTTAATTTGATTTGAACTTCTAAAAACCGGGGGGCTTCCCAAGCATGGATTCACAGCCGATAATTCACGGGCGAAGTATTATAAATCTGGGCCGAAAAATGTCGGCCGAAGAAAGTGGGTCCCAACCAAACATCAAGCTGAGTAAAAAAGCAAAGCCCAGGGCCAACAAAGGGGGGTCTAGACCGGATTAGGTTAGGCTTCGTTTGATGATCAGCAATCCCATTTACTACAGCTGCTCAGTGCAAAGGTGGTTGTTAGGAATTGAAAATATCCCTTACAAATCAATCCAAAGCATTAACATCTACCGTCATGAGCTGATCTTGGTGGACTTGTCATTAAGAACACTCTTCTCTCTGAGAAAATAGGTAAGTGCTACAAGGAACTTCTGCCTCGAAGATATCAATTTCTAACAATATTCACGGCTTTAGAAGAGCTTCACTTTCCGCCTTTTTGGCCCTCCACCTCCCTCCGCTCCTTACTATCTGCATTCCCAGAGGACAGAAATCCAATTCCGTTCCAATTACAGTGTCGACACTACACCCATCTCACCTGAAACTGGACTTGTCTTACAGTCGCTGCGATGGTAGTCCTTGATGACAAACACCAGGGATTGGCTGGGAGGAACCTGGAAGAGAAAAGGCTGGACGAGTCAGGATCTAATAGTCGCGCAGAAGACAGCTACGATGATGAAAGACCGACACCACCAGCAAATGACAATCCTCCCCTTGCCGAGCCAGAGGCTCCGCCACGGGACATCAATGGCTGGAAGTGGTATTTGACCCTGGCGTCTATTCTAGCATCTACATTCCTCTATGCGCTTGACGCGACAGTGGTCGCCGATCTCCAACCAGTGATTGTTCGGGATCTCGGTGGTGTCACAAAGCTTTCATGGCTCAGCGTTGCGTTCCTGCTGAGCGCAACGGCCACGAACTTGATTTGGGGCCGTGTGTATGGTCACTTCAATACAAAGTGGCTCTATATCTTCCATGTGACTCTATTCGAAGTCGGCTCTGCAATATGTGGTGCAGCCCCCTCCATGAATGTCATGATCCTCGGTCGCGCCATTGCCGGCGTCGGTGGATCCGGTCTGTACGTGGGCTGTATGACGCTCATTGCGATGACTACAACTATTTCTGAGCGCCCAGCTTACATCTCCTGTACTGGATTTTCATGGGGTCTGGGGATTGTGCTGGGCCCGGTGATTGGCGGCGCCTTCAGCGAATCCTCGGTGGGCTGGCGATGGGCTTTTTATATCAACCTCTTCATCGGCGCTGTCTGTGCACCTTTCTACCTCTTCCTGATCCCCAACAAGGATCCTCGACCGGGTGCTTCCATCAAAGAGCGGGCTGTTGAGCTTGATTACCCAGGTATTGTCCTTCAATGTGGAGCTTTGACTACATTGATTCTGGTCATCAATCTGGGGGGCATCACTTACCCGTGGAACTCTGGTCGCATTATTGCTATGTTTGTTGTCGTGGGAGTCTTGTTTATTGCTCTTGGTATCCAGCAGGTCTGGGCAATTGGCACCTCCACGGCCCGTCGCATCATTCCGGTGCAATTTTTCCGATCGAAAATCGTTCTCACCCTCTTCGCTGCCTGCGCATCAGGGGGCGCATGCGCCTTCATCCCTATCTATATGATTCCTCTCTTTTTCCAATTCACGCGCAACGACATTCCGCTCGATGCCGGTGTGCGGCTTCTCCCATTTGTGGTATTTATGGTGGTATTTGTTTTTATCAACGGCAACCTGATGGCAAGACTGGGCTACTACATGCCCTGGTACTTACTGGGTGGCCTGCTAATCGTGCTCGGTTCAGCCCTCATGTACACCGTTCGTCAAGACACTTCACAGAGCTGGGTTTACGGCTCCAGCGTTCCGCTGGGTGTTGGCGTCGGCATGTTTCTGCAGGCTTCATTCTCAGTGACACAAGCCGTTGTTTCACCCGAAAATATTGCGCCAGCCGTTGGGTTTATGACCCTGGCGCAGTTCATGGGAATCACTATCGCTCTTGCCATTGCCAACGCTGTTCTTTTGAATGGATGTCTTGACAGTATTGAGGCTATTCTGCCCAACGTACCTTCGGCCCAAATTCAAGCTGCCATCCTAGGTGCCCAATCAGACCTTGTAAAGGATCTGTCCCCGGCACTCAAGACTCGCGTTCTTGATGCTATTGTCCATGCTATTGGCGACACTTACATTCTTACCATTGCCGGTGGTGCTATTGTGGCTGTATTGAGTTTGCTGCTGCCTCGCACCAAGTTGTTCGGTGTAGCGAGTGGCGTTCATGCGGCATGAGACAAGGTATTGGTTGACGGCACCTAGACTCCAAAAGGACTTGTTTGTTTCCCATTGAATTCCCTTCAACTTCTTAAACTACATCCGAGTTATAATTTTTAGCTTTAGTGGTTGTCCTCCTGGCTGTGGTACTTTTTAAATTCTTAATTCTTTTTGATGGTTTTGTCTCGGATACTAGATTTTTAAAGAATGAGAAAGTAGACTTGATTTGAAAGAAAAGAGCTTGAATATTGCAGACCTGTGTTGCTAGTCTATTGATTCAAACCGTAGTTCCTTATTGAAAGCATCGTAATCTAGAGATGTTACTTGATCTAGTTAACTTAGTCACAAGAGCCCCAGACCAACGCACACCCAGAAGATTCGAGGTACTAAAATCTTGCTATTTTAACTACAGTGACAACGCGTCATAATTTGAGACCTGCCAAATTCAAAGTTCAACACTTGGGTCACCTATGGATATCCACTTCCTTCACTCTGTATTTTCTATTTCCTACTCTTCAGCCTCAAGAAACATTGATCCGCCCTGTGAACAATACCATAGCTCGACTTTGGTGCAGCCAGAGCCGCAGAAACCGGGAGAAGATCGAAGTTCCAAATAACAAGAGTTACTACCATGCGCATCTCTAAGTATGCGAGTCGACGACCCCAACAGCTGCGCGGACCCAAGCCAAAGGCAATCTGAGGAGCTGTGTTTGCGTTGAATTCAACCTTATCTTCCCCAGAGCTTGCTTTCTTGTACTCGAGCCAACGCTCCGGGTTGAATACTCTCAGGTCGCGTTCATCCCAGTTATTCGCCTTGGTGGTTTTGCTACGCAGCTTTTTGTCGACAGAAAGCGACGGTGCATGGAATCCGGGCCCGTTGGCGATCATGATAACATTGGTTCCTTTGGGAATATGATGGCCGAAAACTTCAGTGTCACGAACGGCTTGTTGCGCTACACTCGTCGCGTGCAACCGAAGAGCCTCTTCCAATATACCTTCTAGGTATGGAACTCGCGTTTTGTTCAGCTCTGCCAGTGAAGGAGGGCGCTTTTCTGCGTAGGCATCTGCATATGTGGAAAACAGCGCCTCTCGTAGCTTGTTTTGAATCTCCGGGTAGCGGGTCATGTAGATAAAAGACCAAGCAAGAGTGGTGCTGGTTGTATGTAAACCGGCGATAAATTGCCCAGCAATCTGGAAGAAGACGCATTATTATTTGAGTAGAAATTGACTGGTACCTAGAAGTAAAAAGGGTTTTAGGAGGTGAATAAGGAAAGTAAGTATATCTCACCTCTTCCATCATGGTAGTATTTTCATAGTCCGGCTTTCGGCCCTGCTTTTCAGCAGCCTTTGTTTCACGCATTAACATATATTCAATCGCAGTTTTGGTTTCCCCTGTCGCACGGAATCTAGCCAGGGCACTCTGCACTTGTTCCTGGACAACGCGTCTCTTTACAGCTGTGACGTTTCTATACCGAGGCGTCTGACGCAGCCACCACATAGTAAATTTTGGTGACATGGACTTGGTCACTTTATCAATTGCATCTACCGTCTCATAGAGCGCGCTGATGAACGGATGGTGTTTTCCTTCTGGGAATTCCACTTCTCCAAGGGTGCCAACTTTGACAGTTGAAGGGTCAAGCTCGGAGACAGCCTCGACTTGAGGGCCAAGGGCAGTATGCTCAAAATGCCGATCGAAAACAAAAGAAAGCATACCATCGAGGGCGCTATGATTCAAGTCTTCGTTGACGTCAAAGGGCCGGCCATTTGCTAGGCGAGCCTTTTCCTGCCAAAAATTCACCAGATGAAGCGAGTTGTCGTACATGACTGGGCCGACGTAATTATTCAGGAAGCTCGGACTCATGAGGTCCTGCAACCATGATCGAGTTGTCTTCCAAACTGAACCAGTCTTCATACGGGCATGAAAGCCGTCCAATGGGCCCAAGCCGTCAGTGATAAAGTTGGAACGGTCAAACTCCGGCCGTCGTGTCATGATATCCTGAGCCTCGGCTGAGTCGGCGAGGAGCACCCAGGGCTTAGAAAATGGCTCCACGAAGACCTGACATAGTGGGGTTTGTAGTTGATTGACTTGCTTCACCAGCCAGACATTGAGCTCTCTGCTAACGCTGACCTCTTTCATCATGTCGGGGGCATCTCCTAACAGTTTCCGTGCGGATTTCTTGTTGTATGGAATCCCCGGGAGCGGGTGAGGCATCATCCGCCAGTATAATGCGAGAAATGTCGCAAGCACGGCAAGAATACTCCATGGGGCTAAAGCTAGACTACCACTGACTAATTGAACTGTTTCTGAAAGTGCCATCGTGGTGATTTTCGAAGGGAAGATTGAATGGGAAAAGAATTAGGGACGGGATTGGTGTGCAAACTCCAGATACTTATTTCCATTCAGAAGGTCCAGATAGGACAAGGCTCTGAGGTCCTGGCTGAAGACACGCTCATCAATTCATTTCAGCTGAGCGTGAAGGCCCGGGGAGGGGGATTCCTCCCTGTCCGAAAAGGCCTCCAACCAAGGATGGCCGGTGCACCGACACCTAGGCCGACGTTTTTCCCATGGCCGAAACCCCTCCCAGTATACACCTGATTCAATAGGATACGCCGAAAAACTTCGGCCGAAGATGCTGACGAATCCGTCAACCCCCTTTGGCTTCAGCCCCGAGCGCCACGAAACCGTATTCATCGCTAAACTCCCGTCGCAGCCAATGCTACTGGTGGAATAAAGTTCTGATGGGCATGTCTATTTCGTTATCAAGCTATCTCGTGTCATTGCCTAGAAAGAGCCACCCGATTGTCGGGAATATCGATACATGGGCCTGCGTGCCAAAACGTCCTTATCAGCACCACCCTCACTCCTCCACGCTTCGATGTAAGACGACTGGTGAATACGAGAACTTCCAACTCACAGGAATGCGAGGAGTGTGCACGAATCAGGAACACTGATTTGATGCTCAGTTCACGACAACATGAGTTTTCCTTCTGCTTTTTTTGAAAATGAAAAGAAAAAGAAAAAAGAAAATATTAACTGGACTTAGGACGTGGTAGGTAAGAAACAAGTACTAAATTAAAAATAGCCCTTGATTTATGAGTTCTCACAAGACTTCTATAGTGAAATGGGAATAAAGTCGCGCGGTGAAGAGTTCTTGAGAGCCACAACGGACAAGATCATAGAGCTCAAATATTTGAAGCCAAAGCATCCCAGTTCATATTCATATCAATATCAAAAGCCGCCACCGAGACCAGTTCAGCCAGAGAGACTGCGGGATCCGACTCTGAATATTCTGGCAAATGAATTCCAGTCGAACTCCCCCCTGTTTGAGAGAAAGCTCCGTCATCTGGCTTGGAGGGGTTTTCCATTTGCGAGGCGCCGGTGGGCTGTTTGGCGACTTTGCCGATCAGCTTGACAAGGCTCTGTGCTCCCACATCTGCCATATTGCTGACCTCCGCTAACATTTTTAGGAGTTTCAGTGCATCTCGTATAGCATCCATGCAGCCCGCCCATGTCAAGTTTGCCATCCCGGCCGAAAGAGGATCCATCTTGGTGATCCTTGAACTGTGGTTTTCGACATCTCCCAGGAAGTTTTGATCCATGCATAATAATACTAGAAGCACTGCAGCTTCGAAAGTGGGTTGAATGATCCCTGTGTACCGTGTTTGAGAACCTCCGATCAGGGAATGCAGTCTGGATACCCCTTGCAGAACATGGAGTGCAGCAACTGCCAGAGCTTTTCGCTGAGATGAGAGCAAGACTTGCTTGTACTTAGGAAGATGGCTCGCATCCAGCAAAATGGCTGGCCGGAAATTGTAACAAAGAGACTCAAATATTGATATGAATAAAATCTCTCTTTGCTTTGCAAGCATCGGAAGTCGTTCATCCCACTGCTTGTTTGGCTGGAGAGCAAAAGCGGATGGCAGCGTAGTCAGAAACTTACCACAAAAGCTTTCATATCTTTCTTGGGCAACGATCATATCATAAGTAGACCCTAATGTTGGACCCATGCTCTTCCAGAAATTGGCCAGGCGAACCTGAAGGATGCGCTCAGTGAATTCCTCGAGGCCATGGGCGTCATTGATATCAGAGCCAAGGCGCATGCGTGGCATGTTCTCCGGCTCTATCCCACTGGGTATAGTAGGGATACGGTCCAATTGTCGTGATAAATAGCTGCAAGGTCAGCACATGCCATTGATCAGAGGTGCCACGGCAAGAAAAATATATCCTTGGCCACTCACCTGTCCCATATATAAAGATTGCAGAATATCCTGCGGCGAGTTTCTTTCTCTAACTCACTCATATCCGGAACGTCTGAAGAAACATCTTTATCTGCCCCAATCCTTTGAGTAACCTCTATTGCGGACCGGAGTGCATCTCGGAAGTCCTTCATAAAGCCCTGACACTTGGCCTTTAACCCAACAAAGGCCAAGTGTTGTACGCGAAGAAAACTTCCCTTGGGATTGAGACGGAGACATATTTCTGCGAGACTGTCAGCAGCTTCGTCGCACGAGTGGCGAATATCCGCCAATGACATATCCCGGATCCTTTCAATGGTACATGACGGAGAGGGGAGATATTCAGATGTATAAGAGCATATTCTCAAAATGAGAACCGCGAACTCAATCTCAAAGAGAGATGATGGAATTTCGACGATCCGCCAGCGTTGGTATTCGTCTAGAATCCATGGAAGATGAACAAGCTGATCCATCCTAGGCATCACAAACGGAGTTGGTTAGATAAGGAATTCCTGGTATAGTTTTTGGGGTTTCTCTACATTGTCTGCGGTACTTACCAGTTCACTTCGCGCACGAAATATTTCAGTAAGAAGTCCAAGATTGGCCCATCAGGAATCTTGTCTAGACATTGATGAATCTCCGAATCATATTGACTCGACGGTGCTTGACGGTTGCGGTTTTGGTCCTCTCCATCCCATTGATCCACCTATTGATAAGATATAAAACTGTTGGAATAATGCTTCACATCAAACCTTATCAGGTTATGGAATCATGAATAGACTTACCATCCGCACAAGAGCTATCGTGTTGCTTTGACTGTCTTCAGAATAGCCGAAGACATCCGTTAGAGACGAAGGCATGGCACTGCATGTCGGACTCCTCATATTTTCTAGCTCTGAAATGGTGTCGAAAGAGAAGAGGCTCACGTTTCTATTTTGGGAGCTCCTTTGATCATATTCATTGTGGCGGTTGCGGGTTTGCAATAGCGGGTTAGAAGGGGGTTGGGTGTCTTCCGATGGATAGTATGCGCAGTCTTCCGGGCGACGGCGGCGGGAGCAGTGGTTACAAGGGTATTGACGATTACACTGAACACGTTAGGGGGCTTGTCCTGGGATTCCTATCAGAACCACGTTGGTTCTTTCACGAATACCTTTTGCTTTCTGGTGTAGCAAGGAATGCAAGAGGACACCTTGCGTTTTCGCGAGGGCTGCATCATGGGAGCAAAAGCTGGCACCTGTGGCAATCTGCCGGCCTCAGTCCCTTTGATCTGAAGATCCTGTGCTGTATAATCCCTGAAGTCGTGATGGTGGTAGGAAATAGGAGGGGTCGATGTCCCGTCTTTTGTGCTCACATCATCGATCCCCCTCGAGGATCTGTCGTATTTGTACGCCGGAGGTCGGTGTACGTGGTCTGTGCTACGGATAGCCAACCTTCTCTCAATGCATGTCCGGACCGAATCAAAGGCTGGCCCCGAGGGAATACTTGGTGGATAGTCACGCTGTTGGACTTTTGTCAAATTGAAACGGAAACGAAAGGAACACGCTTTACTACCGTTTGCTCTCAATGGTGGGTCCGGGCTTAGAACTAGTGATCCTGGCTCCCGCTTCCACCCGGACGGCCCCATCGGAGGCGTCCGTGATGGGTACCCCACGGTGCAAGCCCTGGGATCGCCTATTGAAGGATATGCCAAGTCGATCAAGAAGAAACTTTGCAATTGTTGAAAGGGAACGAGATAGAAAGTAGTGATATTGAGAAACAAGGAAGCTGGAGCGTGGGAAGGAAGCTATCTAAACACGGGATCGGGATAGTCCCGATATGGCTACGACAGATCCTCGAGCAGCATTACCAAGGGCCTGCGCCCCCCGGACCCCTGACCATGAGGGGGAGGCATGGGGGGGCGGTACATAGGTGAATTTCCGGAACGAAGTGAGCCGAATCCGGTAGTGGGTGCGATAATCGAAATCAACCCCCCATACCCCCCTGCAACGTTCGTAGTCTGGTTCCGTAGGCCGAAAAACAGAGGTGGCGCCCGAACAGGTCCGGCAGGTTCCGCAATTACCACGAGACGACACGCCAGGGGTAGCATTTCGCCATTGCCCTCCATCAAATCGCAGAGCGAGCCCATTGGTCTAAGGGTGTAAGGTGGATTCAGGGCTGTGCTAGCGCGAGGCAAGTGTAGGGAAGCTCTACCACTCGCAAAATTCCCGCAATGTACATTTAAGGCCAACCTCTCTTATCTGCAGACGTTTGGGGGCGAACACGGGACAATGTGCCATCCATTTATATGGGGGTAATCTTTTCGAAGAAAGGCCTGGTCTCGGTGTTGAGATAAAGTGATTGTATTCAATTCGATTATCTCCTTCTTTCGTAGGTGAGACTCCTCTATTTACATATCTCTTGGTAGTCCCCGCCCTAAGCTTTGACCACCGTGATACTCAACAGGATTTATTCGTATTCGACTTGGATTATTCGTACGAATATTCGTAAAGTCATTATTCGTGTGCAGCCCTAACGTTAAAGGGCTTAAATCACCTGCCCTGCTATCGAACAACACGGTTAAAGAAGGTGAGGGTGCTGGGATTGACTAAGAAGCAGGGCATATTTCTGGCAGCCCTCACCGCTGACTGAACGGGCCACGACCATGAGGACCGGCCAATGAGACGAAGGAATTAAGTTGAATGCCTATCTTTCAATAGATCAGCCGCAGACATAAGACTAAAGATTTGAGGGCCACTCGGGCCGCTGGTTGTCTCAGACACCAGTTGATTGTTTGGAAGCTTAGCAAGACCGAAGGCTGTGGACGTACGTCCAAAGGCATAGGTACTGGGCCCTAAATCGCCCGCCTTAGATCTTCATCCCTATAGCCACAGACCTACTACAAAACCTGACTTATAGCACACTTCGATATACGTCCGTAGAGAGTCCTTTTTCACCCCGCAAGATTTTCCTCGCGTACAGTAGTACGCGTGCAATGCGATTATCTTACTGTCTAGAAGTATGTTAAGGCTACGGTCGCTGATGTTTTAAGACCTCTTCCATATTGGATTGAAACAGTCTTTCCAGCCTTGCTTGGAACCTCTCCACGTCGTGCCACACGATGCGCGATCTTTGCTTCATGAGTCTGGTCTTGCTTCAAGCCGGCCATCAGGGCGTTGATTTAAATATACTGGTGCCATCTGTCGGGACGCTCCAAATCCGTATGGATTAATTGCCTGAGTCATTAATGTATCAACTAATTCATGGAGAGCTTTACCAACATTTTCGTGTTGGACGGTACCACAATAGAGATAGATGTCAGCAAATGACCCTGGTGAAGAGGCCATCAAGTCCACTCAATCGTAATGGCCACCGAGGCTTTTCTGCTCATCTACGAGATCTAGCAATAATGATATGTCGTATTTGTTTGAGACTGAGACCTGGGAATCCCTACCCTGGTTGCCCGTGTTGAGTATCGCGGTGGTCAAAGCTTACGGCAGGACTAGCGATGGACGTTTAAATAGACGGGGTTCCCACTTTTGATAGTAACCTTAACAAGAACATTACAACTACCTATCTCAACAGCCCGGAACCTACCGGCTTTTGCTTTGTTGCCCGTTGAAAGGAGTTGATTGGCCCACTTTTACTCCTAGCTCCACTTTGGAGTACGCATTGACAGGGAAACTCCTTACATACTGTACTCCATATTCCATAGACCGCTTTCCGAACCAGCGAATTCCTACCCTGCTTGAAGAGTTCCTTGGCAACTACGAAATTATAGTAGATTATTTTCTCCCTGACCGACCAAATAGTCACGATGCCCCAAG
Source organism: Penicillium sp. E22 (assembly GCA_035048945.1). Taxonomy (NCBI): domain Eukaryota; kingdom Fungi; phylum Ascomycota; class Eurotiomycetes; order Eurotiales; family Aspergillaceae; genus Penicillium; species Penicillium sp. E22. The sequence goes on from JASJUN010000290.1 coordinate 22,873, forward strand.
GGTTTCAGCACAGTTCCACGGCGGACAATTATGTGGCAGCGCCAGAATCGAAGAAGACACTTTCATCCCACTCCATGATCTGAGGGTGCAGACTTTCTGGTGAACGCCCCTGCTATCTTAATATACTGCTGGAAGTGACGATAAAGTGGTGATCAACCGTCAGTTTCGCCTAGCAGTATATATTAGTTGAAGAAATTCATTGTACAATTTTTTCAACAAGCGAACACGCATCAAAAATTAAATAATGATTACTGTCCCGAACTATACCAAGATACAGTATATGTGTGCAAAGCTGGTGCTAGGTACTGCCGGACACGATGGACCACCACAAAGCGAGCGGCGAGAGCTGGACTCAGATCACGTGCAGAGATGCTAGATCATGAATACATCATTGGCTCGCTGTGTTACTCCTTTCTCCACCTTGGAATAGGGAACCGTCGTGCTGCGCCATCTCATTACTCGCCCCTGAAAAAATGGCTCCTCATACCGGTGTGGCCTTCGTACATCTACTTCTGGGCGTCGCTATTGGCAATCTCTTCTATTATGGCTTTCTTTCTCTGTGGAGACACATCACATTCACATTTGCTCCCAAAATTGTCGTCCTTGTTATCGGCAATTTTCAAATGCTCCCAGATCTTCTGAATTGTGGCTGTGCGAACAGCACTTGGAATGTGATGGCCTTGAAAAAAAAACCACGGAGGCTCCCTGAATGATATGCATTTTCGTACGCCTGGTATCCTACCGCTGAACAGCCTCTTTGTAGCGTCACGCAAGCATTTTGAACTCTTACGCTTACGGATGAACGACCCTGATATCGAGTAAGCCTACTTGAAGGAGACTTCAGCTCCGATCCCTAGTCAGCGGGACATGCAATACCCGAGACCATTAGAGCTCTCAAGCGTTGGTCACCAGCCTACAGGAATTGCCAAAACTGGGATAACTTGTATTGAAAACGAAGGAATCGAACGTTCTAGACTTGAGCACTAATACCCCTTTCTCGTCGCGGGCAAGAAAAGCAAGCGATAATGGAATGTTGTTCTCCACATCCACCTCAAATTCATTACAAAAATCGCATTTCTTCTGGATTGGCTTCCATTTGCAACCTTATGGAATGGAAGCCAATGAGTTCATGGGTGAGAGCTACCCGGGATGAGGCAATTTCACATTCTTGTGGCTGAGATGAGGCATGTGGTGCTCATGCCTGATAGGTCCTCGAAGGAATTCAATATCTGCGTGGTCGCGGGAGAGCCCTCGCCGCCTTGAGTGCCGACACCATGTTGCTCACAGAGTCCGGTGGGGTCAGGATCGGTGAGTGGGGAAACTGAGCGCAGCTGGTGGGCCACATGAGCACAGTTTACTAACGGTGATCAATGTTGTAGCAGGAGTGGAGCACAGCTACCAAATCGATGCAGCCGAGATGGACGCGGCAACTCTGAAGCTATTCGCTTTGGCTGAGGTTGTAAAAAGGCTGATCATGAAGAATCCTCCACACTATCCATGGAGTGCCGAGGCCAAAGGTCTGCCTGAGGAGCTGAAAAGCTACAGTTCACCGGAGGAGCTTTTACGCGTAAGTCTTGACCGCCTAGCCAACCCCACTATATACTGACCAATCAGAGCAAACTCTTCGAGCAATTGGGGGATGAGGGCGAACTGAAGATGCTGGTGAACGCGGCCAATAAGACTGCTTATCATAACCTCGAGTCATTCAAGCGTATATGAGCGCGTTATATTGGGCAAGGTGTTGGCCTCCCGAATATATTGACAGGTAAGGAAAGTGATCGGGTATTGGCTCTTATATGCGCTAGGTAAAACGACCAACATTGCTCGCCTTAACCTTTGAGCACTAGTACACGAAGAAAGCCTTTACTATTCGGGCTAATTTCTGGTGTGGGTGTGGGTGGATGGAAACATCGGTAGTGTCCCGAGTGCATATTGGGTTGGCACTGCAACATATGCCACGGATTTAGTGATACGTGAAGCTAAGGATATATTATATATGTATATATATATATAGCACGCTTGAATGTTTCACCTATAAACCTCATGTCACGGCCATCCGCAGTGCAGACAAGCCCTTCGTGCCCACACTCTCCCTTCAAAGTTATTAGAAATAAACTTCGGCAAATCTACAGCTAAGAACGCGTCATTCGTATTACTATAAACGCGGTGTTATTAAAGCAAAATGATATTTCCTATTACGGGGGTTCAACTTAAGACCCACTCAGAAGCCCTATTAGCCGGAGCCCTAGCTCACGATAAGATAACATAAACACGCGACACGGAAACATGAAAACACGCTAAAGCTTTGACTCGCCTTCGCAACTTTTTTCTATAATCGAAAGGCCCACCAAATAGTCTAGATATGAAAGGCCCTAATAACGTGTTCGCTATCGCTCGCCTATAACATTAGCAAACAGCTCTTATACGTAGATGCATAACGCCCACCCACATAGCAACCGCAATATGAGAGGTTAAGACAAGGCGTCGCGTATCGGAGCCGGCGTTCCTAGCACTATACTATCTATTTCACCACCAGATTTATCTTATCTGTCTCCATACGATTCTGACATGCTCCCCTCCTACGCCTAATAAACCTACAACACCTACATAGCTTTAGCGATCCCCCCTATGACACGAACCAGCTCGTTTTCTAGGTGACTTGCTCGGGATGAATTACACTCTAGCTCATCCTAAAGCCGACGGACTTTGGCTTGCATTTCGCGGTTTTCGCCGAGGGACTCCTCTAGATAGATGCGTGTGCGGTCAAGCTCGCCGCTCATATCGTGGTTAGCGCATTCCAATTCGCGGATTTTTGCCGTGAATAATCCGCTTTCCTTTTCGCTATATGCCGGTCGCGTCTTACGTCTATCTTTAGCGCTATATAGGCCCTCGGGGCGGCTTAATAGATAAAAATGCTCACCTCTTCTCTAGGTAGGTGGTCCCGTTCTAATTGGGCAGCCTATAGCGTCTGCGGAGTAACCGCCTCAAGCGACCGGCCTATTTCTTCGCAAATGGACCGGTATAGGCCCACACTTCCACTACCCAAGTTCGACTGCAATAGGCTCTTTTTAGATTCCGTTATCGACTAAGCGTATCCATCCCCGCCCAATAGCTATAGACGGACTTAGCTAGGAGCGACGATAAGGTCAAGTCGGTCAACTAAGGCGCGTTAATTCGTCTTATCAGACGGAGGGAATATAGCCACCTACGTATATAGGCTGCCAATGCCTCACAGCACTATTATCTAAAGAACGCACGCTTCTTATTGCTGCTAAGGACCATGATTACTTTTAGTCTATCAAGCAAGGCCGCAAGCCCCTCTATATATTTAGCCCATACGTTAAACATCTTATTCAAGGCGTTAAGGACTAAACGTTTGACGGAAATTATATTGTCGTTCAAGTATAAACATCCTAGTGGGGCCAAGCCGGTAACCGAAGACTAAAAACGTTGAAAATCTTCAATAGGACCTTAAGTCTAAGCAATTAAGTATAGGGGGAGAGAGGCAAGTCTAGAGGTAGTACAATCAACTTTCTCGGCCGCCCAAGTATAGACCTGCCACCGACCACTAATTTCTTATTCTATTCCCTCTAAATCCACTAAATGAGGGACGAGACTATTATCTAGGATTTATAAGACGGTGCACTTTCTAGTGATAGTAATGACAAGGGGACGATAAATAGCCTGATTTCCCCCGGTTAAACATCATATCCCCTCTCACATTGTCCTAGATAATGGCTAATATCTCTCGTCGGTCAACGCGCCGCTTACGGGATATATCTGACACTATGCCTTTGCTTAACCATTGCTTCAATATATAACCGTCGCTAAAGACTAAGGCTGCCCACAGCCTAGAACCACCCTTGAAGCGGTCACAGACTACGCTTCGACTACGGCTTCAATAGAGATGCTTGAGACCAGAGACGTGGTGGAAATCTCTCACGGCGTTTAGTCCCCTTAATGAGGGCTTAGAACAAAAGCTGCAATATAAGAGAGCCGTTGTCCAGGAGGAAGTTCGATAGGAGTGGATACAACGTCTACGGCCCAAACCTCACCGACAATGCCTACCGGCAAAATGAGGGAAAGGATATAGAAGGGGCTAGCAGAGAGAAACAATGCCCCGAGAGGCCGAGCCTTCAATTATCAGAATTCAGAAATTGATTTAGTGACCTGAATAAACCGGGTTGTTACAATGTTTTATTTAACAACTATTAATGCAATTTAAAGATAGTAGAAAACTTTAATTTATATATACATACCGTACCGTTTGAGCTATAAACAGCCCTCACCTAAATGGCTTTCGTGTTCCTAGGAACTAAATGTTACGCGCTGCTAACTGGTCACAGTTAGGTTAGAAGGTTTCCAGGTTATACTTGCCTTATGCTTCTCAGGTTTCCAACGTCAACGATCTGTACTCTCAACCGTACTGTTGCCTAACAGGCCTTACTGCAGGGTGGGTCCTATTGAGGTATCGAGGAACGATGCCAGGTAGAGCGCCGAGTAGATCTATACCGGAGTATTGGTCTGCTCGTGAGTGTTGTCAAGTTATAATCAAGTTAAAGAGTCACTGAAGTTCCAAAGGTATACACAAGTAACAATGTATGATTGAAGACGAAGAACTAAACTAAGTACATAAGAGAGTGTCCTTATATATCCTTCGTATCCTACTCCCTGGGTGACTCCCCTGGAGTCACTGTTGGAGTCGCTGGTGACTCCGGGATATACTCCCGTGGAGTAGATCTGGGAGTCACGGTCACGTGGTGATTACCTAATCGTAGTGGCAGAGGTTTGCTGGTCCATATAGTAACCTAAGTAGGTTAGTCATGATAACCCGACAACTTCTCGACTCTCTTCCCATTAATATTGCGACGTTGCCCTCTTCATCCCATTATTGACATAATGTCGCGAACCACTGAAGATACCCCGCTGCTGTTGGACCCCACAGCCGATGAATTAGGATTCCCGAATGATGAACGATACGCTCCCATTGTGGAAAGACATCAACAACGATGCACCAAAACCATCTTCATTTTGACGTGGAGCTCGGCACTGCTCGCGGTCTTCATCCTTGTTCTGGACCTGACCATCATATTCATATTTCTTGCCCGATTTGGGTATATCAGCCCCATGCCACCAGAGGGTACTCTACTTGCCCTCTTGGGGACGGTATGTTTTGATGTCACGCATATATATACTCCTCACCAGGAAAATAGGCTGCTGACCACAGCGACAACAGCTCCTGGCCGCCGGATTGATCTCGTTCCTTAATCTGGCTCGTCTGTATCTCTGGAACCGACCTATCTGGCTCTGGTTGAACCTGATCCTGGACCTCGCCATCGCCGTATTCTCAATCGGTAATAGTCTATTGGAGTTGGACCTCGACGGCTCCGGATGGGACGCAGATGTGCCCCTATGGCTCATCCATATCGCCCAGGTCTTATCCTGGTTGGCTGTGGTGTTCGGGTCGGTCATTCCGAAAATATCCTCTCTGCTATTCCTTGATAATACATATTAACACCCACTGGGCATCTAGACTGATTCACTTGGCTCTGTTCCTCGTGCGATGCTTCCTGTCCTTCAGCTACCGCCCATGGCGTGAATATCGCAATTGGACGTTGCCCCGTGGGCGTTTTACCATTGAGTTCAAGGTGCAATTCATTCGACAGACGGACAACGCCGAGGCGTCGCCCGACGCTAGTGCCTCTGGCACCGGAATGCAGGCAGAAGTGGCGGTGCAGAGGGTTTGAGTGGGTCCATTCCCAGTGTGCACCAGATACAGCAACTGAGTCAAGCCCATCCATGTTAACTCATCAACAGATCAACTATACATAGGCAATACAACGTTCCATTTCCAACAGAATTCCTGAATGAGATCGATCTTTACTAAAAAGCCAAACCCCAACCGGATGATTATATTCACTCACACCCATTAAAGAGCTACATCTCTACTTTACAGTGCGTACTTGGAAATTGCTCATCTCAAACAAAGACAGGACTTCCCCAAATTCTGTTTCACCCAATTGTGGTTTATAGAGCAAATCGGGTGAGCTATTCCCACGGGACGGACCGTAAGTGCCTTCCGTCGTTGTTGTACTCCTCATTGAATGAGACTCCTTTCGTAATCATTTTTGTCCTGTTGTGAGAAACAATATCACGCATGCCTTCTCGATATCAAGGTATCCGATACGTCGGATTCTGATTCATGGAAAATGAAGGGACGTCTCCGGATGAGCGACGATCCATGATCAACGAGCGTGGTAGTATGTGTTATAGATGCTGCGCCACTTAGTTCTTCCGCAGAAAACCTGTGAAATGGTAAGATGACGCAGGATCGAGGTAGATGTTGCAAAGCTAATGGGTGCTTTGACAGCCAGAATGATACGATGAGTAAAACAATCAGCACGAGAAATATGCCAACTTGCAAACCTAATTTACCATCAAGAATGCTAAAGTCTAATTGGGATTCGTTCCAGATGGCACTGCCAACATGTATCCATCGCTTAATCTTGCCTTTCATCACCGGCGGATATTCGATCGGACATCGTGAGACAGTAGTTTGGTTCTGGTGGAGCAAGAGCTGTTAGTATATAATCGGAGTAAACTTAGGCGTCAGGAAAATACCTCAGCGTTGTCACAGAACTCGCGGTAATCCTTTTTAGCGGTCCAGGCCGCTAAATTATAGGTCCGCACCGTGTAGTAGATCACCATCAGAGCGGTTCCAGACGCAATCAAAGCAGCGCAGTTTTGCCATATCTTCGAAAATGGCCGCCAGTTCCCCGGCTGATGAGCTCCACCGTGTGAGGAGAGTGCGGTCGGGGAGGGTGCGATGAGGAAGGATGCGGTCAAGGGGAGTGCGGTGGTCGAGGAGGGTGAGGGTGCGATGGCCGGGGATAGTGTGGCCGAGGAGGGCGCGGTCAGGGATGGGGCGGTGGCCGAGGAGGGGGTGGCCGAGGATAGTGTGGTCAGGGTTGATGAGACTGAAGGGTTTGAACGCATAATGCCTTAACCTTTGTTATAATAGTAGTCCGGAGAGCCACAGGGAAGGCCGAGACTGCCCTCTAGAGGGTACGCAGATGAAGACCAGCTTAGGGATCTCCAGTCGGTGAAGTCATAGGTCTAACCCTGGTCTGACAGCTGCCAAGATTGGCGCCTAATGATGTATGTATTACTGTTTCTGCAAGTTCAGTATATGCTATCGCGGCTATGTTCCGGCTTTGCACCGCTACATCGTGGGAGAATTGGGACTGTCGAACAACCGCATATTCTTGTTTATGTTAGTGATAAAACGCTCACTATTCTTTGCTAGCTCGGTCATTTGTGATGGAGTGAGTCTGTTCTTGCTGCTTATCATGTGTACAATAGCTCGACGCTGCCAGGGAGTAAGGTTCCGCGCCATTTTGCAACGATTTAGGGGTTGATTGTTGCCTAGGTTGATGCTTGAGTCGGGACGACGACAAAGGAATGATGGGTAATTTACTTACGTTGAATGATCTGCACGCTATACGATCGCGATACTAATTTACCTCATATACTCTCACCCATTTGTCCATCCGAATAAGTATCCTAGGTTACAGGAAAGTCGACCTTACAGTTCTTCCGGAAATCGGTGTCACCCCTTACACTCTTCGATTTTTTCTCGAACCCTAACCAGCCCCCGAACTACCTAGGTACCCCTGTTAATACACGAAGTATTGTATTGTGGGGTGAATGAGCATTACAAACGCTTCATACCTACGTTGTCATCCTTGGCATTAGATTAGGCACCCACTTGACTAGCTCCTTCCCCCGCAATGCCATCTGCTTCCTTTTCTCTATCTCCCCCAATACTCCGCTATTTTCTCTTTGATATACCGCAGAACGTTTCTATCCAATAAAGGTGGCCGCTGGTTATCGCCATGAGTGATCCGCTCTCGATTGCAGCGGGGATCGCCGGGTTTCTTTCACTTGGGATTCAAGTTACGCAAACCTTGGTCGATTTTTATTCAGCCTACAAAAGCCGAGACAACGAAGTTGCAAAAATCACCCAAAATATCGAAAATCTTCAGAGTGCATTTCGATCCTTGGAAATTGAAGTCCAGCAACGCCAAATCCGTGCCGACGCAGATGAGTTACTCCAAGAAGTTGACAAAGCCACACAAAGATGCCAGGAAATACTCCAAGAGCTCCAGATAGAGTGTCAGAAACTCTACAACGACTCTGTTCCCGGCTTCGAAGGCCGTGTCCGTGTTGCTGGACGTCGCGCCGCCTATCCGTTCCGGAAAAGCACTATGCAGAAGATCGATGAGGACATCACTACGATACGAGAAAACTTGTCGTTCGCACTTAGTGTCTTACAACTCAAAAGCCACAGTCGAATCGAAGACGGAATATCGGATGTCAAAGCTCTTCTTGAGCGGACAAACATAAGTCAGATCTCTGATATTATTCGCGTTTGGTTGATGGCCCCTGATGCATCTGTAAACCATAACAATATATATGCAAAACATCATCCAAGCACTGGCCTTTGGTTGGTCAACAATCATCAATTTACGCACTGGCTTATAGAGCACAATTCTTTTCTTTGGCTTAATGGGTTCGCAGGATGTGGCAAGTCCGTCCTTTGTTCAATTGCAATTCAACATACATTCCTAAAGATGCAGGATACAAACGCGGTAGGAGTCGCATTCTTCTACTTCGCCTTTAACGATGAGTCAAAGCAAAATGATCACGGCATGTTACGCGCATTACTGCTACAACTATCTGTGCAGTTTCAAGACGGTGAAAAGGAACTAAAGCAACTCCACGCATCATATAATCCACGAACTCCTCCATTAGAGGCGTTACTCGGCTTACTTCGAACCTTCCTTTGTCAATTCCAGGATAGTTACATCTTTCTTGATGCATTAGACGAGAGTCCCCGACACTATTATAGGGAAGGTGTCTTAAGGGCGATACAGGCGATACGGGACTGGAGCTTGCCTAGTGTTCATCTCTTAGTAACAAGTCGTGACCTGCTAGACATTCGAAGATCCCTAATTCCGTATAACAACCAAAGCATTTCTGTGAGATGCTCACCTATCAACAAAGATATCTCTGCTTTTGTCTCTCATCAGCTCGACAACGATCTAGAGCTCCAGAGGTGGAAAGTCCGTCATAGCGAGATTGAAGCAAAACTTATACAGGGTGCGCAGGGGGTGTAAGTATCTATTAAAGAAAATATGTTTCAATACTCTAACAGTAGTTGCACACAGATTCCGCTATGTGGAGTGTCAGCTCAACGCTTTTCGACGGGCGAAGAACGGGAATCAGCTTGATGAATGTTTACGTTCTTTACCTCGCGATCTAGACGAAACATATGAGCGAATATTATGTAGTATCGACGAAGCATATGTTGAAGATGTTCGACGGATCCTGACTGTGCTTTGCTTCTCTGCCCGACCACTGAATGTGAGTGAGCTTATCGACGCCCATGCGGTTGAACTTGGTCATTCATCGCACCTTGATCGTGAGGGTCGATCCTATGAGCTGAATGGCATTTTGGAAATTTGTCTTGGACTTGTGGAGGTTTCGGAAGTCAAGTATGGCTGTGAGCACCAAAATTGCATTGCTCGCATAGCACATTCTTCTGTGCAGGAATACCTACAATCGGAACGTATGCTTCAACGAAAAGCAGCAAGATTCAAAATGCGCAAAGGACCTGCGAACGCGGAAATTGCACAAATTTGCCTTGTCTACCTTTTGGAACCCATGCTTTCTACTGGCGAACTAAATGAGAAGAAACTAATGGAGTTCCCCTTTGCTCATTTCGCTGCTATGTACTGGTTCCACCACTACGAAATCTCCGAGGACAGAAAGCCAGATGTTCAAAAGCTTGTGGTAGAGTTGTTCAAGACCCAGAAAACCATTTTCAGAACTTGGATAAAGCTATATAACGTGGACCGCCCAACGGAAGGCGTCAATTTCAATTTGAATCTTGACACAGACACTATGGGATCACGTTTATATTACGCCTCATTGTTGGGACTTGACTGGATCTTATCCGATCTGATATTCAATGAATCGGAAAGTCCAAAAGACATACAAAGGATTGTGAACACGATCCATTGGCAATATGGATATGGTAGTGCACTAGTGGCTGCGTCATATAGAGGGCACGAGAAGGTGGTGCAAATTCTCTTGCATCAGGGTGCCGATGTCAATGCTCTAGGTGGAGAGTCATGCAGCAATGCACTAGAGGCTGCATCATCTCGAGGCCATGAAGAGGTGGTCCGGATGCTCCTGGTTCAGGGCGCCGATGTCAACGCCCATGATGGTTTCCATACCACGGCATTACAGTCTGCAGTACATGGAGGATACGAAATAATCATGCAGATGCTTCTGACTCGGGGCGCCGATATCAACCTTCAAGGAGGAGGATCTGGCAGTGCACTACAGGCTGCATCATATCACGGCTATGAAGATATTGTGCAAATGCTCCTGGCTCGGGGCGCCGATATCAACCTTCAAGGAGGAGGAATTGGCAGTGCACTACAAGCTGCATCATATGGCGGCCATGAAGATATTGTGCAGATGCTCCTTGCTCAGGGCGCCGACATCAACCTTCAGGGAGGGAAGTTTGGCAGTGCGCTACAAGCTGCATCATCTCAAGGTCATGAAAAGGCAGTGCAGCTCCTCTTAGATGAGGGTGCCGATCCCGATGGCGAAGATGTGCTACTTGGAAGCATACTCCAAAATGGACAATATGCTAGTCCAATCTGCGGTGCAGCACATGGAGGATATAAAACAATTGTGCAGATGCTTTTGGAACGGGGAGCCAATGTGAATACTCAGGGTGGGGCTCTTAATAATGCACTGCAGGCTGCATCGGATTATGGCGATCAAGATATTGTGCAGATGCTCCTAGCTCGAGGCGCCAAAGTGGATGTTCAAGGAGGAACCTATGGAAATGCACTACAGGCTGCATCATTTCGCGGACATGAAGAGATTATGCAGATTCTCATAGACCAGGGCGCCGATGTGAATGCTCTAAGTGGAGGACTATACAGCAATGCACTACAGGCGGCATCATCTCAAGGTCATGAAAAGGCAGTCCAGTTGCTTCTTACTCGAGGCACCAATGTCAACATTCAAGGAGGCATCCTGGGCAATGCATTGCAAGCTGCGTCATTTCACGGTAATAAAAAGATTGTGCAGATTCTCTTAGAGCATGGCGCCGACGTCAATGCTCCAGGTGGGGGAATATATAGTAGTGCCCTACAGGCTGCGTCTGCGTCGACTTTGGGTCATGGGAATGTGGTACAAATACTGCTAGATCGAGTTGCTAATCTTGATGCCAAGTTAGGTTTGAGCTAAGTTCTAGTAATATATTTCATAGTATCTTCTGCACTGGCTCGTTAGCTATTACTATAGCTACGCTGTTCCTGTGAAGTATGCGTTTATTTACCGATTGTAAGGTAGCTTATAGACTGTGGCATTCCTAATACAAGCTGCAACTGCGCCTACGGCTGTGATAGAAGGACAATCAACAAGTAGATAGCATGTTACCACAACCGAAGTACACTGCAGGGGCGCGGGAGTCATCCTTCCAGGCGCACTTTAAATAAAAAACAACTTATATCAAATTTTTGAAAGAAATCACATATTTCTACGGCTTGGCAACCATGCAAAACGTCTAATCAGTCTTTTCAAGGATACGTAAATAAATCCTAGCTACTGCACCTTCAAAGGATGTAGTGGAATTTACATCGCAATACTGTATACGCCTTGTTTGGAGCGTATCATTCCGAGACTATTCTAAATACAATTCAGTGGCCTTGGCATTCAAGGTTCGAGAATGAATCAAAGAGTGCAAATGGTGACACCGATTTCCGGAAGTACTGTAAATCAGTGTCACTTGTTCTACTCAACAAAACTGCATGAAACCGTTGACATGAAGATGATCGTCGAAAGTATTCATAATCCTAAATCAATACTCTAAATATAAAAATTATTCGTAGACATGGTCCTGGTTAATCAAATTGGCACTAGGGCCACCGATGTGGCGCCAAGAAAGAGCGAAAGAGTCTACATTTCGTAGAAGCCAAACTTGTCCACTACTGTAAGTGATGAATATCACTTGGATAAAGATGACTGAGCATATAGTACTGACGGGAAAAGTACTGATAGGAATGGGGTGTTAGTAGGCGGTAAGTGATGAAACTTAGCTGGGTAGAGATGACTTCGGCCACTGATAGGAATGAAATCTGGTAAGAGAAAATAGTATATTTGCACTATTTATTAAGGAATGAGCCCCTAATGGGCCCCCACGATAGGTCGTGGGCCTAAAAAAAAAGCCTAAAGCCCATCGTGGGCCCAACAACCGGGCCCAAAGCCCAGCCCCTGGGTTGAGCTTTCCAAGGTTGTGGGGCTCTGTGGAAGCCCTATTGATTATATAATAATAGAAGGGCCACGGTGACCTCACCTAAGAACCCAAGCTAAGGGAGGTCACCGCCGGTTTTACTGTGTGTAACCTGGCTTGGTATAATGTGTAACCTCCCTCAACTGAAAAGCGGAATGTCAGCTGATGTCGTCACTGACATGTGAAAGTGGGACTTTGTTGACATGTGATTCAACTTCCCCGGCCTCACAGGGCTTTTCTCCAATGACAAGGTTGCATTACTTGAACTACGCTGCATGGCATTATGTCCTTTGTTCATGGTGGCTGACTTGTCTAAAATTGTCTCTTTGTCTTTAGCCTTTCGGTTCTGTTTGATTCTCATTATTCTTTAGACTTGACCTTCATGCATTCTTATTCTGGCTTCACATAGACTACACATTACAGGCTGAACTGGCTAGACTGAGTAGACTCAGCCATAACTTTGAGAAATGATAGGTATGCAACCTGCATCCCACTTGAAACACACTAAGCTAAAGCTAATCGATGTTTAGACCACGTCTTGGGGAGACCTTCGACCCGCTTCCGCAAGATCCAAGTATTTGCAGTTGTCTCCTTCTGGTCGGTTTACTTATTAAGGTACGGCATATCTAGTTCACACCAGTCTAAGAAATTCCAACCGCTGAACATCCAACAGAGCAGATAGACATGGTCCACCGTTTATTCGATCACTCTCATCCCGCTTCACAGGAAAGTTGACAACATGGCAGACGACTGTTATCATATTCCTCTGGCTCTACCTCAGCCGGAATTTCGCCAAGATCGTCGGCCTTGAATGCCCTGAACCATTGGCAAACATGTACTCGCGGTCCTTCTTCCGAGCAACGTGGATCACCACTGGTCTTGATGCTGGATTTTGGACTGCGATGAACATAAAGCCAAAATGGTTGCGAGATATAGCCTCACTAGTGTTTACAGCTTACTATTTGATTGCTGCTGAACAGGCCGATGAGAAGGTTCGCCGGGTCCGTGCTACCCTGACACTGGAGCATCTGCGCGTGTCTTGGAACAAAGCCACCAGCCCCTACCTGTGGTCAATGGCGAAACTGCTACGACCGCGGATGACTCGGTTCCCGGCCCGAGCGATTCGAATCCCTCGCCCAGCGCAGTCTGTGTACACCGACCCAGTGAATGCGTGGCTGTATTTCGATGGCCCGTTAAGTGCGCTCCGAGATCAGAGTCTCATTGTGCTGGATGTACCCGGTGGTGGGTTTGTGGCTATGAGTCCCAGGAACTCAGAGGACAAGCTATTGTCTTGGGCGGGACGGCTCAAGGTTCCCATCCTCAGCGTCGATTACAAGAAGGCACCAGAATTCGCATATCCGTATGCGCTGCACGAATGCTATGATGTCTACCATAGTATCATTGCCGCGAACGGTCGTTGTATGGGTCTGAGTGGTAAGACCCGTCCTCGTATTCTTGTTACTGGCGAGAGTGCCGGTGGGAACCTGGCAGTGGGCATGACCTTGATGGTGTTGCAATCCGCGATGGCTCAAGGCTGGCGTGGAGAGGATGTGCTCCCGGCTCCGGATGGTGTGGTTTTGGGATACCCTGCGTTAAACATGAGGGTTGAGAGCTGGATGAGTGATGAGCAGATGTCATTGATCCAGGAGAAGAGCACCCGTCAGACAAACCGCAGTGTTCTGCAACGGAAACAGGATCAATATCGTAGACTCACACCATTCACATCTCCAGGTCGCTCGGTCGAGGATTTGACTGCTATCTCACCACCTGAGAAAGCAAAGGATAGCAAAGAAGCCAATGTGGCCACTGAAGCGGCCAAAGCACTGGAAAGGAAGCTCCAAAAGAGCGAAGACCTAGCCCCGAAGCCTGTTGTTAAAGCAGAAGACGAAGTCAATCCAATTAAGACCAGACTAGCCGTCTCGTCCATGATTACCTACGTCCACGACCGCATCCTCACGCCGGAAATGACGCGTGCGATGATCATTCTATACATCGGACCCCACCATCGCCCTGACTTCAACACCGATTTCTTCTTGTCTCCTGTCCTGGCCCCAGATGCATTACTTGCCCGCTTCCCGAAAACATATATCATGACGGGAGAGCGAGATCCTCTGGTTGATGACACGGTGATATTTGCAGGCAGACTGCGTCAAGCAAAGCTACATCACTTCCGTGAGCGCCAGGACCTGGGATTGGAGAGGTCTAACCGTCCCTTTAACGAGAGAAACTACGTCGAGATCTCCCTGATTCCTGGGATTTCACACGGATTTATGCAGATGGCTGGCTTCTTCCCTGACGCGTGGAAGTATATCCATCGCAGTGCGGACTGGCTTGAGAGTCTATCCCAGAAGACCAAGACTGACAACTTTGAGGCGGACTTACTTCACCCTGACGGGGACATGAATGCGTTGAATGCAAATACTTCCCTCAAATGGTCTGGTCTCGCAGACCACGAAAACGAAGAAAATGCTCCAAACAAGGGACGTAACCACCATCGCAAGTTCACTGGCGAGTCCTCCGGTGATGACGACAGACCATTGGAAATGAGAATGAGCAAGATTACGTCCCTTGCTGGTAGTGAGGATGCACTTGCATCAAAGTCCGAACACCGCACGCGTCGGAGGAGATCACGTTCCTCGTTTGCCTCCTCGCGAGTCACCGGGCTTACATCGTTGGCAGATGACCGCAATGCTAAGGAGGATTTCATCGCTAAGCTCCGATGCTTGGAGAGAGCGGGTCGTTCGCCGAACCGTTTTGATCCTGATGAGACAAACAGTGCTCCTGAAAGCCCTGGCGCAGTCCGTCCAAGAGGACGGAGCATCGCTTCCCTTGACAGTGAAGAGGATTTGTTGGATCGTCGCATGAACGGGCTCGCTGGTGGGTTGAATGGGATCGGGGAAGGGGCACAGACTCCCGGGTTGTGAGATGAGGACATTAGGATTACGATTTACGACTGACGTTAGTATTTATTTCGGGTTAGAGTGGGATCAAGCATTTGTTTTAGAAAATATATGCCTTGTACCTGAACCCGTTGCGCCGCATATACAGCCTGAGTAGATACCTACCTGGACAGGTGTGGAAGATGAGATGGTTCAATGTAATAATGTTGACAAGAATATGCTGCGATATGAGAAATGGGAAAAACTTTTAATCAAGCAGAGTTAGGGGCCCAAGTGGCTCATTCCCAGTGAGGCCCTTTTCTTTCAAGAGGGCAGCTCGATCTTCCAGAAACGCCTTGTATGCCAGTTTTGGGACGGTCTTCTCTTCATCCTCCCATACTTGATATCCAACTTCCTCCCACACTTGAAGTTGACGAGTAAAGTTCCTGCTTGGCCTGACTCTTGGTGTTGTTTGCTTTGATTTAACAAATTCTAATGCCTCTGTTGCCGGGATGCGCAGTTTGCGCATAAGATAGGCGACGATGATCGTTGGTGAGCGTGAGATGCCAAGGTCACAGTGAATCATGGTCGCCTCTGGCTTATCATCTGTTTCGCGCTCATTATCGACAGGCAAAGAGCTCAATGAAGAAAGCGCAGGGAATGCCAGTTGGTCAATAAAGTCGCAGGTATCGCTCATAAGGATAAGGAGATCTTGCGTCGATGAGTCTGCACATTGAACCCATTTGTGATGATACTCTGGAACTGTCTCTCTCGTGATACTGTTCCACCATACCCATCGGCCATCTGTAAGAGAGACAATTGCTTTTATATGATTTTCTTCAAGCATTTCGCGTTTCCATGATGACCGGACATTTCCAAGAAAGAGACCAGGAACAATCTGCTTCATCCGGGCCGTGGATGCCATCTCCCATTTCTTGTGCCTCTCATTTTGGATATCCATTTCTGCAGTGCTCTCACTCATAATTGGCTGTGTTGTTCACCTTGAAATCCGACGAGGGATGACGAGATATTGGGGTTGCCAGCGGGGTTAAAGCTTAATGCGCAGGGGTAATGCCTGCACCTGGCCACATTTGTAAGCTCTACGTACGTTCCACTTCAATGTACCTGTGTACTTCTTGTCGTTCCTTCCCATTGTGTCTCTCTACCTAATTAGGTAATTGAAATAATATTTATGGAAGGCGTGACGTCCCCACCTGTGGCTATGAACCCCTC
>JASJUN010000291.1:0-39309 GCA_035048945.1 Penicillium sp. E22
CTCCTGGAGGATGGCAGGTGCAACGGTAGCGGTTGTTGTTGGGACGGACGTGGAAGTCGACGTGGGTGCGGCAGTGCTCGAGCTGCTAGACGGGCAAGCAGCAGCAACGGCAGCGTCCAGCCACTCAAACTCATGGTTGGCGAGGCCCTCGCAGGCTTCCTTGATGCTGATCGACTGAGGGCCGCCGGGCTTAGACGGGTCCATTACGACGAAATCATACACAACTGAGCCGGGGACCGAAACCGTCTCGATCTCAGTAGCGCGCTTGTGGGCATGAGCGTGGCCATGGCCGTGAGCGGTCGCGAGGCCAGTCGTCGCTAGCGCGGCAACGGTGTTCTGGAACTTCATCGTAGTGGTGCGAAACTGTTGATTACCATGTGTTAGTTGCGTCAAATCCATGTATAGTTCTTCTCGTCCAATGATTCTCCATCGTGTAAAGCAGCTTGGACGCGATTGAGTCTTTGCAAACATATATCGCGTTTGTTGCGGTGCACAATCATCTGTATAGTTCCCCGACACACAACAATCCACACCACACCACGTCGCGACTTGCTATTTCAATATGTAGAGATAAACGGGAGATAGCACATACATTCAAGGGTAGTCGCGCGATTGTCGTAGAGAGTCGAGTAAAGGACAGCGGTTTTCAAATGAATGTAGAGAGAACGAATCCCTCTGGTGTGGGAAAACTTCAAGAAAGGAGAGCTGTTGGAAAGACTGGGGAAGGAGAAGTCAGGGAGAGGAGACAAAAAGGAGGGGGGGCGATTCGGTTTATGCCCCAATAGCGTTAGCGTGATAGTCACGGAAAAAGGGGCAGGTACGGAGTACGGGATACAGCTTCGAGATACAAGCTGTCTTACACTGCCTACCTTGGTAGTGGACCCTGGGCAGAGCCTGGATGCTACTTGCTTGCTTGGCATGTACAATATAATCTTTCCTAGAGTTCAAACTATGTACTTTGTACATGGAGTCTCTCTCTCTTTCTTTACCTCACCTTGGCAGTTCTATAACGGCGTGATTCATGGGCGAGGCAGTTCCCTTTTTCTGTTTACTTTTGGTCCCTGCGGCTTGGCGTCAAAACGAGATTAAAACTGCCAGGGGGAGCCAATCAGAGGCAAGGATTGCACTTCTTTGGGCTCCAGAATCCAGGTACACCAATCAGCACTCACTTGGCCTGCCGAAATTCCTTGCGTATCCATGGGTACCAGAAGCATTTTTGATTATTTATATTATCAATTCCAAGTTATTATTATGCCTGCTTTGTTCAATTCCTACTTGAATCCTCCATACAGCAATTTATTAAAGCGCACTATTGAAGTTACTTCCCCCCTTATAATGTTACAATTCATATAACCTTACGTTGTTAACTGACTGCTGTTGCGGGCCCATAACAATCCCGCCAGGGGTAATAATTGTACTTTGTAGGGAGACGCTTAAGTATAAGACTTTTACCCCCTGACAGCCTGGCCTGATAACTTGACCGATCTACTTCCGTACCTGCCCAGCCTTTCCAAGACTTGCAGTGCGGTGTACAACATACAACATACGTAGCCAGCAAGGGATTTCCCCTGACAGGGCTAGCGCTCAGTCCCTAGTCCGGTTCGTATTCCATTTTAACTGGACTCAAATTCTAGCCTACCAGTACCAAGTTCAACAATATCCCGGATCTGACCTGCCCATGGCGTCGCAAATAAAATTAAATATCAGCCCGAAGTAAGTACTATATAACATATAAATCCCCCCATATAGCTAGGAGGTACGGAGTACTCGGTACGGGGTACCTACATCGTAGGGTAGACTTTGAGCCATAATCACACCCGCAGTGATGACGACTCCGCGCTTTAAATTTCTAATTCACGCACTTCTCCATAATCTCCATACTCCTCTCTAGCAGCCGAGGGTTGCTCCGCCCATCCACTTTTTCGATTATCGGCCAGCCAGTGGAACAATCATAGGCGAGCTAGAAGCCGACGGACTTGTCGATCCACAGCAATCTTAATCCTACTGTTTGGACCGCACGGCCTTGTCCGCGTCATGGCACGCTCATAGCAGACCTCTAGAATTACACTAAAATTACGGAGTACACTAAATGTAATATTGTATCAATAACTACGCGGAAAAATGAAACATCCGACAGTATCGCCCACGTTCTTCTCTTTCTCCATAAAATAACGAATTTCGGCCCAAGCGGGTGGATATCTGATTAAGACATACTTTTGTCTTGACGTGCAATGCTGCTCAAACCACAGTTGCTACGTGTATATTCAGGCAAACAATCAAAGCCAACTCCCAGGCATTAATCCTGCCTTTTCGGGTACGAGTATTCAGCTCCACAATCCTCCAATCATTCCGATTCTTTCAAGTTTGTTTTAGCTGGTGCCTGCTGCAACGATTGTTACACCTGTCGACCCGACTCCTTATCTCTGCTTAGTGCTTTAAAGAAGATTCAGGTATCGCTTAGAAACACTTACGTTATATAGCATGGGGAGGTGTTTACGCGGGTGGATAATAGTATAACTATTTCGATATATATCATGCTCTGTTCTGCGTAACGTTCATTCATTTTATATATTAAAACTGGAGACATTACACAGTTCGGCTTCTCGGGGACCACCGTTCGTATCATGTGAATTAATTTAATCTTTGGCATGGGTTCAATGTTCCGTTTCCGATTTCATTGCGGCTTATGGAGTACTTGCAAAATACAAATGTGCGCATCTGCGATAGATAGACTATCAAGGGTACGTACCTAGTATTGTATTCGGTCTTAGTTGTGTGGGTTGTCAAAATATGTGTTGTACAACATATAGGTGGTTAATGTATAGTTAGCATCCAAGTACCAACCTCGGTAACCTGGCATCCCACGGTCAATCTGAAGCTTGGTCTTACAATATATAATATATTGCGGATGTGGATTTTCGCTATAGTGTCTTGCGACGTGCGGCATGCAATTTCCCACGCTCAGTCACCTCGACATCGCTAAAATGAAATTCAAAATATCTGACTAGTTTAAACGCGGCATTTCCTATGAAAATGGGTTGAGATACCTATCAACATATATTACAATAACGGTTTGATCTACACAGAGATCCAACCCAGGTATCTATAAATAGTTTCCCAAGCCGCGATGGACTTGGCACTCTACAAGGTGGCGATCAATTTTCGCGATATGCTTTTTTCTGGAGAAGCGAGGGAGTATTTCATGGTGCATATGTATTTTTAGATAATCCGAAACAGCCTAAAACTGTGGTGATTCTCGAGCTTATTTCAGCCGCATAGTTTCCCCTAACGCATCTGGTTACTTGAAAGCACGTTCATCAGCCACTTCAGAGTTACTTCGTACCCTTGCATACAATAAAAGCTACTACCAACAGGGATCCAACCTGTCATTCATATTCAGAGACACAGTGCACAAGATGACCACTGTATACATGTAAGCTACGGCTGGAGATCCTCCTTATCACCTTCTCTAGATCTTGACTGTACCTATATGATGTATAAGTCGCGCCGTTTTTCACATGTTGTTACCACTCCCTTGTAATTAGTCCCATGGATGATCCAACCCGCCCTCTGTATGGAGTACTGGTATAATTGTAGTAAGATTGGACTGAAAATCACGCTTGAGTTCTCAGAGTACTTTGGTTGGTGTGGTAGATGTTGCAGACTGATATGTCATACGTACCTTTATCGTTCACACCAAAGTGTAATGGATAATGAGCTCGAGTCGGCGGATAGTACATCGGCGGACTCCAGCTCATTTTTGCTTTAGGCGTAGAATACATATCTTGCCCATGGTCACGGTATCGTTCCACCGCGATGTTGCCTTTTTTTTTTGGTTTCCCTTAGACATGAAGTTTTCTTACGAGCCCTGTAACCTGTAAGCCTCTAGGATATACTATTACGATTTTGATATGAGATATCCATACACACCGCACACGCCAACAAGATCAATCTGTCCTCGATCGATATGCCGATCGGGATTCGCACTTGGGAGGTACAACATGGGTACAAAGCCGTTTATCTAGCATCATACTTAGCCTGACACATCTCGATTCAACTTAGTGATAAAACACGTTAGATAGATTTTGCTAGGCTTAATTTTTGAGCCCATCAAAATCCGATGCAAATAGCCCTGCTCGATAACGGTGCGATAAAGGCCTCAGGCACCAACTGGGGTCTGGACTGCCAAGCACGGATGAACTGCCACCGCCTTCCGAATTTTTTTTGAGTCCCGATATGATTGCAAAAAAATTGGAGATGTTCATCGAGTGTACAACTTACTAAAATGGGCTCCTCTACTACTCAACTCACCTCGAAGGTGACCTCGGGCTCCCCTTACCAGCTTGACCAGCCCCAGGTCAGTACCAATGACTCCCCAGATCCGATTTCGCAAAGTACTTATCTTACTTCCATTAGGCCCTCAAAGCTTCCACCGCGCTGTTGAAGCACATCAAGTCTACCCAGCAGGAACAGGAGAAGACCAACACCAAGAAGACTCTGATTGGCGACGATGACTCCGATGACGAGGAAAGCGCCACCAAGAACGAAGCCATCTGGCTCGTTCTCACCACCAAGCAGCATGTGGTGGACAAGAACCGCCTGAAGCCCGGCAAAATTAGCATCCCTCACTCTCTCAACACATCTCCCTCTCTCAGTATCTGTTTGATCACTGCCGACCCCCAGCGTGGCGTCAAAGATATCATTGCCGACCCATCCTTCCCCCAGGGCCTTTCCTCCCGCATTGAGAAGGTCATTGGCTTCTCTAAACTTAAGGCCCGCTACCAGAGCTTCGAGAGCCGTCGCCAATTGTTCGCCGAGCACGATGTCTTCCTGGCTGATGACCGTGTCGCCATGCGCCTGGTGCAGACCCTCGGAAAGATCTTCTACAAGTCTAGCAAGCGCCCAATTCCCATCCGTATCGCCGAGATTGAGAAGGTGGATGGCAAGCGGGTCAAGAAGGACACCAAGACGGTCAACTCTTCCTCCAAGGAAGAGAAGAACGCCTCTTTCGCCTCTCCTCTTATTGTCGCCAAGGAGATCGAGCGTACCCTGAACTGCGCCGCCGTGCAGCTCGCACCATCCACCACCGCTGCCGTCCGGGTCGGTTCGTCCAAGTTCACAGCCGAGCAGCTGTCTGAGAATATTGCCGCTGTTGTCAACGGTCTGACTGATAAGTTCGTCGCAAAGGGCTGGAGAAACATCAAGGCTCTTCACATCAAGGGTGCCAACACCATGGCCCTGCCTATTTGGCTCGCTGATGAGTTGTGGGTGGAGGATGCCAACGTGCTGGAAGCTGCCCCTGAGACCGAAGCTATCAAGGACTCCAAGAAGCGCAAGTCCGCTGGAGACAGCAAGCTGCTCGAGGAGAAGAAGACCAAGAAGACCAAGTCCGCAGAGGATGAGGAGGAGGCTGCATCCGTGGCCGCGCGGAAAGAGAAGCTCCAGCAGCTCAAGGCTCAGGCTCTTGAGGATGGTGACACAAGCAAGCCCGTCGCAACGAAGATTGGCGGCAAGAAGAAGAAGAAGGCGACTTCATGATGGTTATAGCTCTTAATGTTTTCTGCATGTAAAGGTATTTCTGGCGTACAAAATATCACGTGTCTATTGTTCCGACAATTTATATTGTGCCAGTAATTGAAATCAATCTAACGGTAGACAAACTAAAGCATCGAGATATAACATAATTGAGTAATAGAATAAGTCTTTTCCATCGCCGTCGCATGCGTCATTTCGAAGATTGATCAGGCTATATGATCGCCGCATTAACCGAGTCCGACCTCGGGAGCCAGTCTTGGCATCCCGACGATAGCCACCCAAAGTCACATCACCGTGAATCGCCGAGCTTTAATCTTGCTCTTCTCCCCACGCCTGGAAGAACAACGCCAAATCATTCCACCAAGTTGTCATTATGATCCCGATCGCTAGGCACTCTGTCCTGCGGGCTGCCCGCTCTCAGCTCCAACCCACCCGGAAGTTGAGCCAGCCCGCTTCTTCGGCGCTCGCCCGCCTTCTCTCGACTCTCGCGGTTCTCGAGCAGCGCAATGGCAAGCTGGAATCTTCGTCTTTGTCCGCGATTGCGGCTGCACAGAAGCTCGGTGGCTCAGTAACGGGGTTCATTGCTGGCTCCGGTGTCAAGGGCACCGCCGCTGCCGAGGCTGCTAAGATCAAGGGTGTTGAGAGGGTGTTGGCCGTGGATAATGACGCATACGAGAAGGTATATACCCCAGAATCCTCCGAAATCAATTTCTGTAGAAGGAGCTTTAACTAACAATTGGGTTTCTTCCACGATAGGGCCTCTCCGAAAACTATGCCCCTCTTCTCGTCGAAAACATTAAGAAGGGCGAATTCACCCACGTCGTTGCAGGCCACTCTGCCTTCGGAAAGAGCCTGCTACCCCGCGTGGCTGCTCTCTTGGATGTGCAGCAAATCTCGGACATTACCGCCATCGAGAGCGAGGACAGTATGTGAAAAGCCGAGAAAGAAGTTTGACATGTGATCCGGCCACTGACAATAATGCAGCTTTCGTCCGCCCCATTTACGCCGGTAACGCGATTCTGACCGTCCAGTCAACCGACAACATCAAGGTGATCACAGTGCGAGGCACCGCCTTCCAGGACGTTGAGACCGAGGGCGGCTCTGCCGAGGTCGTCGACGGAGCGGACCCCAACGCTCCCGCGCTGACCGAGTGGGTGTCCGAGGAATTGGCTAAATCCGAGCGCCCGGAACTCGCCACAGCCACCCGTGTTGTGTCTGGAGGCCGTGGCTTGAAGTCGAAGGAGGAGTTCGACCGCATCATGCTTCCGCTGGCGGATTCCCTCGGCGCTGCTATTGGTGCTTCGCGTGCCGCTGTTGACAGTGGCTTCGCCGATAACAGTCTGCAGGTTGGCCAGACTGGTAAGAACGTTGCTCCTCAGCTTTACCTCTGTGCCGGTATCTCCGGTGCTATCCAGCACTTGGCTGGTATGAAGGACAGCAAGGTGATTGCTGCCATCAACAAGGATCCAGAGGCTCCCATCTTCCAGATTGCTGATGTTGGCCTCGTCGGTGACCTGTTTGACAAGGTGCCCGAGCTGACCGAGAAGATCAAGAACGCCTAAATTGGTTGCACGAATAGTTTCTCTTTTGTATCATGACCTATCGAGCAGGTTGATACCATTTTGTCTGTTAAATGAACCGTACAGTATACCATTGACTAGAGGACTAGAACCAATATTGGTTTGGTCTACAATACCAAATGTCCATCACTTTTTTTTATCTGATTTTAATATCCTTGGAAATAATCCAATGCTTAAACTTCATAAATACTGTACTTTCAAAAGAATCTAGTCTACAAATAAAACTCTTCTTGAGTACATTCGTAGACACATCTTTGAAGAAGAACCTGTAAAAAGGACTATGCGGCCAAGACGGGACTAGCGCGTTCTGCACGCGTCGCGCGTCTATCAGAGGGGACTTGCATCGGAGACAATTCAATGACATGAGATGTCTGAACGCTTGAATGCTTCCTTCCTCACCATCATTCCTATCTTCGTTTGACCCCGCCCTTCACCTCCACTCCGAAGGTCCTGGCAACACAAACCCACCGTCCGAATCGTTCGACGACGATCTCGAGGCAATCCATTTGCACCGCCGCGAACAAACCCGCAACCGAGTCGTGATTCAACATCGAGCGTGGGATCTGTCTGATGTGTTTCGCAGCGAAGACGACATACGATCTGGTCCGCGATCTCAAGCCCACATTGCCTGGAGTAGTGGCACTGACAACCATATAGTAGATACGCCGACGAAGAACGTTACGACCCCGAGAGCATTTTCTCCCACTCCTGCTCGAAACCTCTCTTTCATGCCATCCTCGCCGCCCGTTTCGAGAATGCCGTTTATAGCGTCTCCGGGCGCGCTTGCCCCCACATCTGGCAATGCGACCAACGATTCGCAGAAGAGGAAAGTCACAAATGCGGAGGGAGGCGCGCAGCCGACGGAGCCGAAGCGCCAGCGCATGGTTGGAGGCTTCGTTGATGATGATGACGATGATGACGAAGACGACCTGGCTGCTTTCCGGGACGAGCAGCTGAAGAATCAATATGACCTGCCCGAGCACTTCTTCCAGGAGCCTCCGGCGGCACTCCCTAGTATACTGGCACCGCCGCCGGCATCTACGAAATTGAACGGGACGACCAATGCTACACCTAGCTCCTCTAGAACACTATTACAACTGACACCTCGGCCCGCTCCAACGGCTCCCAAGAGGTTCCAGATCAAGACTTGTGCAGGCAAGACCCATAGTGTCCCGCAAAGGAAGGCCCAGGCCCCCGTTTCCTATAAACAAATGATCGCCAATCGGTCCGAGACAGAACCTGGAAAGGCGACGAAGAGCTATTACGGTATCGACATCCACAAATTGCTGGATGATGCCGCCAAGGACAAAAAGCCCGCGAGCACAGTCCCTCAACCCCAAGTCCAGCAAACGATCGAAACGAACAACGTGAGCTCAAAGCAGAAGAAGATAGACTCTGCAATGTGGACAGAGAAATACCGTGCTCGTAAATTCACCGATCTCATTGGCGATGAACGCACCCATCGATCAGTCCTACGCTGGCTCAAGGGGTGGGAGTCAATTGTATTCCCTGGTCTAGCCAAGTCTCGACCGAAGAAGCCTGCCCAGGAGGATGAAGAAGAGTACATCCATCGAAAGGTACTCTTATTGAGTGGCCCTCCCGGACTTGGAAAGACGACATTAGCGCATGTATGTGCTAAACAGGCTGGCTTCGAAGTGCTTGAGATCAATGCAAGTGATGACCGCAGCAGGGATGTGGTCAAAGGCCGCATTCGTGATGCGCTGGGAACCGAGAATGTCAAAGGTATGAATGTGGAGGTTGGTGACAAAAAGGTCCGCCGTGCCGGTAAACCCGTATGTGTCGTGGTGGACGAAGTCGACGGTGTCACTGGTGGTTCTGGAAGTGGTGGTGAGGGCGGTTTCATGAAGGCCCTCATTGACCTTGTTTTGCTCGACCAACGGAACGCGAAATGGTCCTCCGAGGGCAATAATGGCAAGAAACGCAAGGGTGACAACTTCCGATTCATGCGGCCGTTAATTTTGGTCTGCAATGACCTCTATCACAGCAGTCTCCGACCTCTCAGGGCATCATCCATTGCAGAGATGATCAATGTCCGCCAAGCACCATTGGAGAATGTTGTTCAACGAGTCAAGGTTATATTCGGCCGCGAAGGCATCCCCTGCGACAGTGATGGGGCTCGAAGGCTCTGTGAAGCAGCCTGGGGTATGGCGACCAGAAAAAAGCGCAGTGGCAAAACTCAAGGGTCCGCCGAGGGCGATATTCGTAGCGTGCTTGTTGCCGCAGAATTTGTGGCCCACAAGCTTCGAAACGAGTCGTTGCCATCCTCGCTCAGACTGACAAGGAACTGGCTGGAGACTCGAGTCCTCAATGCATCGGCCGAGGGTAGCGCGTTCTTCAAAGAGTTAAGTCGTGGGGGTGTTCGTGAAATTGTGAACCGCGTGTTCACAGAAGGAGCTGGCTTCTCAGATGCTCCTGTTGGCATGAGTTTCCAAGATCGCTTTGATACCACCAACAGCCGTGTTCCTGTCGGCGTGGCGGATCTGCGCAAGCGACACGCAATCAACCGATTGCGGGAAATGGTTGATTCCAGCGGTGATCATGACCGCTGTGTATCTGACTGTTTCGCTTCATATCCCATCCAGCAATACCAGGATGATAATTATTTCTCCAAACCCAATGCCGCCCACGACTGGCTTCATTTCCATGACTCAATCAGTTCGAAAGTCCATTCCTCCCAAGAGTGGGAACTGATTCCATACCTCAGCCAGTCGGTTGTCGCATTCCATCATCTATTTGCTACGGCTATGGGCAGAACCACCGATGATGACAAGAACGATGATGACGAGGAAGCCGAAGAGCCCCACCCTTTCTCAGGACCCAAAGCCGACTTTGCTGCCTTCGAAGCACAAAAGCAGAACCGCGCGGCCATGACTGCATTCCACGCCTCCTTTTCGGCACCTATGGCTCGCATTTTCCGGTCGAATGAAAGTATAATCACAGATCTAGTCCCTTACTTGATCCGCATGCTATCACCAGATGTCAAGCCGGTCATCATCCGTGGAAACGGAGAGCTGAGAAGCACCGCCACCGTTCGTAAAGAGTCTGAACGTGCGCTTGTCCAGTCTACCGTGCGTGTTATGACCGGGATGGGCGTGACTTTTGAAAGAGTCCGAGTGGAACATGAAGGAAACCACGGTGGATGGGCGTATAGAATGGAACCGTGAGTGGGAATCCAAATTTTCCGTGAGGCATACAAAGCTAATATACCCTCAAACAGACCAATTGATTCGCTTGTGGTCTTCTCGAAGATCAAAGGTAGCACCATCGAGGCTTCTGGCGGTACAGCGCCGGTGCGGTATGCCGTCCGCCAGGTGCTAGACCAAGAGTATCGCAAGGCAACGACGCGCAAACAGTCTGATGCCATGAGCGCATCTAGACTCGGCGCCAAGGGCCCCAGATATACCGACGAGACGGCCGCAGCCAAAGCAATCAGGGAAGCGGCTGTCAAACGCGATTTCTTTGGTCGGCTGGTTGAGCAACCTGCGCCACAGCCTAATGATCCAAACAGCGTAGATGGCTTTGTTGATGAGTCGTCTAAGGCTGGACGGAAAGTCTGGGTTACTTTCCACGAAGGCTTCTCGAATGCGGTCCGGAAACCGATATCTATGGGAGAGTTGATGGCTGGGTTGTAATATATGCATTGAGTTCCAAGTTGCCTCCTTTGAGCGTTTGTCATGGTGTGCTGGAGTTTTCGCTTTTCATACATTTGTTGCATACCTTTCCATAATGATCACTGCTTTCTACGAACTATTGAATACCAGACACTCCTACATTACTTGATCAATATTGAAAAGGGAGATGAGAAATTCATTTAAGTAAAAATCAAATTTTTAAAAAGAACTTAAAACATAAAGACATATTCCTCTATTTCTCTAAGACATATTTGAACACCAACAAGTAAACCAGCCAAACAGCCCACATTATGACCGTTGAAAATCGCCACAAAGACAAACGCAAGACATAAAAGCAAATCACAAATTATTAAACACAGTATGTGGTATCCAAATCATTCCATCGTTGAAGCGAAAGCGAAAAGGCGAAGACATGCACCCAGAAATCGACGCAGTAGCGCGTAGCATCGAAAAAAAAATTCAATCAAGCAGAAAAACAGACAAGAAAAGAAAAGAGCGCCCAAGCATCTAATCCCGGTATAGCGAGTCGATCGAGTGGATGTAATGGCAATCGACACAGAAGTAGATGCATCCATCCATTGTTTCGAAACCACTTAGCGCAGGCTGAAGTAGCTAGCAAGAGCCTCGTTGTGCAGCTTCTTCTGCTGAATGTCTGTGGCAGTATTCTTGGAATCGGAGCTCAAGGACTTCGAGCCGAGCGAGTACCACTTGTGGTTCTTGATTGACCCGTCGGGTGTATTGAGGGTTGTCGCTGTGGAGACGGTGGAGTGGGTTGAGGCTGCGCTCGATGTGGTCTTTGAAGACGCGTTGGAGGAGTTGCTGAACATCTTGTGTGGTATTTGAAGCTTTGAGCGTGTGGTTTGGGAGATTTTGGAGGGTCGCTTGAGGATTTTGGAGTGTTCGTTGATACTGGAGGTATAGATGTGAACGAAAAGTAGACGAAGTATGAGTTGTTTTGGCGGTTATAGTTCGGAAGTAAGGTGTAAGAAAGATGTCACTTTAGATCTTGGGATCTGATGCTTTGCAATGGATTGGATTGGAATGTTTCTTTCTACGGGGTTATCATGGGGTCTTTATATAGAGATGTTGGGTGATCACCACACATAGAATTTACTCCGTACTAGGCTGGCACTCCGAGAGACAGAAAATCTCAAAACGCTAACGCCAATGCCCCACCGCCTCAGTCATAGTATACATCGAGTCTAGAAGCTTTGCACTGTAAAACTCACACGGGACAGCCCAAGAACGACGTCAGTAGTCACAGCCGCCTTACGTGTGGGGCCGCTAACTGTCGGAGTAAGGATCGGAGTTGAAGTTTTACTGGCGAGGGGACCACACGAGGTTAGAGGCTGTGGAAAACCAAAAATATCGGCTAAGTTTCTTAGAATTATCCAATGGAATGTGTGCACGTCGAAAGTCAATGAAATACGAACTGTACAAACTGCTTACTCTATGGCATATGTATCCATCCTCTAACCTAAATTATGACATCGACCAGTGCGGGTTCCTGATTCGGTAATTTATTTGCACGCCCTTTGATATGAAACTCGTAAAGACTTCCACGTTCAGAAATATCTTGCGAAAGGGCGCAGTTAATTCTTAGTTGTGTGGCTTTGCATTTTACTATGCACGTGTTAGACCGAGCCTTTTGAGGCTGACACTAATGCAGCTACAGATGTCTTTCATTTTCGGAGTTGAGGTCTGGATCTTGTCCGAAGGATTTTCAATGAATTCTAGATGGCGATCTGGGCCCACAGGGCTACATATTTTTTTAGCTATACACTACACTCTGTGTACTCCGTAATGTGCAAGGATAGTCTTCCGTGTCGGTTAACAACGGCCTGCTTTGGAGCTACTGGTATTAATGGTGAAACATTTTTGTTCTAGAAATTGAATGGGTAATTAAATCTCGAGGATGATCTGATA
The DNA here is from genome assembly GCA_035048945.1 of Penicillium sp. E22. Lineage (NCBI taxonomy): Eukaryota > Fungi > Ascomycota > Eurotiomycetes > Eurotiales > Aspergillaceae > Penicillium > Penicillium sp. E22. The sequence continues at coordinate 12,695 of JASJUN010000291.1, forward strand.
TCGCGCTTGATTTCCAAGCACTCTAAACGTCCAAGGTTTGGATGCTCAGCGCATTACGATTTACGAAGTGGCTTATGATGACTCAAAGAGCGGGGTTGTTGGCGACTTCACAACAAAGATTAAAAGCATGAGGCCTTTGAAAATTTGAAATCAAAGCACGAAGGATAAAATGAGATGATTCGGAAAGGTTCTGACCGATAGGCAGCCTTTAGTCTAAGAAGTTAGTACGATATAGTAGGACAGGGATGTGCTGGTTTTAGGGTAGTCCGATGTTAGTCCGAAATGTAGATTTTTACTCCGATCGTATATTTTCAAATTCCCGATGACGCTAATTGATTTTCAATCTACAATCACAAGTGAAATGCTATTTTAGATTCGAAATACTACATACGTACTTATGTGCTCGGATAGATATCTACCTAGGTAATTCTGCAAGGCCATGCAACCATCGGACAAAAGTACATTTGGTGCAGGGGTGTTGGTCCGATAGTGTCGGTCCTGTCCGATCGATGAGGCTTGTTAACCTTGTTTTTACTCCGCTACATTCTTGACTTTTCAAATGACTCGATTAAAGCCAGGAATCATTGATTATCTCCATGATCTTCGTTGTCTCTTTTGATATTCTAACTAACACGCCCTGCGGTCTTGGCAGCAGTACATATCCACAGGTTTCCCACTATTACGAGCATGGTGCAATCGACTCGTTTTCGAGGCTCCCGGGCAAGGTTGCAGAGTCATCATTGAGTGATGCGTCAGCTTTTCTTCCAAATGACAGAAAGAGTCAATCGTTATGTTTTCGCTATAATCCAACATCTGATTTCAGACAGTTGCGATGAAGGAGCCCATCTTGGAATACTTGAATGTTCTGAGTCATGAGGCAGAAAACTCTCAACTATGTTGATGTGCTTCTTCTCCGAACTGTTTTAGGGTCTCTTATTGCTATCAGCTTTGACATGGCCATTCAACCTTCCAAGGCTCCAAGGCTCCAAGGTTAGAAGATCAACAGTTTAGTAATCATTTCATAAGGGCCCGGGGCCATGGCAGACACACCCGGCAGTTCGGCTTGGCAGCGACCCCAGTCTTTGTCGGTAAACACGAAGCATTGCAACTGCTTAGCAATAACGTGGAGCAATCCAATTCCGCGCTCTGGAAGTTTCCGCAGGGTCCATTTGTCAGCTTCAGGTTCCACAGTATGTGGGAAACTCCTTGCTTAGGAGCTTGAAGGTTCAGGATGAATAACCGACAAGAATTGTGGGGTTCTGAGGGGTTGGAAGCTTGATTTAAAAGAGCTCCAGTCCTGATTTGGTATGCCCCTTTCACCCAGTCTTTTTTCTTTCCCACCTTCGATCCAAAAAAACCACCTCACCAAAACAATGTCTCTCAAGCCTATCACCGTCTATGGCCATGGCCCAGGCCCCAATCCATGGAAGGTGATCATGATCCTGGAAGAGCTGAATATCCCCTATATCCACAAGATCATCGACTTCCCAGACATGAAGAAAGAGCCATACGAGTCCATCAACCCCAACGGCCGCGTCCCCGCAATCCAAGACCCCAACACCGATACCCTCCTCTGGGAATCCGGCGCGATTGTCGAATACCTGGTTGACACATACGACAAGCAAAACACCATCAGCTTTGCCGCCGGCTCCAAGGACTACTACCTCGCCAAGCAATGGCTCCACTTCCAGGTCTCTGGTCAAGGCCCATACTTCGGCCAGGCTGTTTGGTTCAGCCGCTACCACCCAGAGAAGGTGCAAAGCGCAATCGACCGCTACATCAACGAAATCCGCCGCGTTTCTGGCGTGCTCAGCCGCGCCCTTCAGGGAAAGCAGTATCTCGTCGGTGACAAGTTCTCATATGCCGATGCTGCTTTCGTTCCTTGGTATCTGGTTACTGGCATGTTTGCAATTGATCTGGAGAAGGAGTTCCCCACTGTCCATGCTTGGTTGAAGCTGGTGCAGGAACGTCCTGCTATTGCTAAGTCGGTTCAGGATCGGGCTGAGGCTTCTGCGCAGCATTAGACGAATTTCATATGAGAATCTTTAGTAGTGGATAGAAAATAATGAAACGAAAAACTATTATGCCTTTATTTGGATTTTTCTGACTGATAGGTCCCGCATGCTCTAATTATACCAAAAAACAAAACAAAAAACAGGTCCACAGGGTTGGATGTGGTGGCGACAGAACTTGTCATGATTCCCAGAGGATACTAAAACTGGTTATCTCTCCAAGTCCAGCGGATCTTGCTGCTTCCTACGCCCTCCCGTGAAGCTCTCATTCGCCTCTAATTTCCGAAGAAAATGCCCCGTTCTGCATACCAAGACTTGCCTAGGACCATCATATCTTGCTGGTATTCTGAAGGTAAGTGTTTCTGGCGACTTCGAATGGTTGCGTGAGTTGGCATTTACTGACCTGTGGTAGCATCATGAGTGCAACGAATCATCGCTCGCCGTTCATGAACCCAGTCCACGTGGTTGGCATCACGAGTACAACGAATCATCGCCCACCGTTCAGTTGAAACAAACGTGGTGTACATGGCTGGGTTGGGCCAAGGACGAAATCATATCTTGTTGATATCTTGAAGGTTAGTGCTTCCGGCGACTTCGGATAATCGAGTGAGTGGGCTTTTACCAACAAGCCATAGTATCATGGGATTAACAACTCACCGCTACCGGCGCCTCAGACAGCCTACACGCTGCGCGGGAGACGAACGATATCGGGCCACAACAAACGGCTTGGAGGTCTCTCGCTGCAGAACAGGCCTTTCGTTGGCAAGTGTCTGATGACAAGCGAGATAAAAGAGCACCACCAAGAAGGCCACCTATAATTCTTCAACGATGATCATGACGCCATGGCATTTGCCGACATAGAAAGCAGAAGCTTGCCATGCGCATCTCATTCTAGATATCTGCAACGTGCCCAGATTCACTGTTCTACCTGCTGACCATCTCATTAAGACACTCTAAGGCTAGGTCAGACATCCAATCTGCAGTATCATGAACGAATTTGTTCACATCCGATTATTATTATGGTGTGTCAGAAAGATTAGCTCCGCGATGCAATTTGGACCATCGAGGTTGAAAGCTAGTTTTCACATCCAATATGGAGTCAGACCCCACTGCAGGCCTGGGATGAATGGCTTTGCCCTTTTCTCGACATCGGAGAACAGGAACCCCCCTCAACTCTTCGCCATCACAAGTTGGTATTTCCATAGTTGGTTCTTCTGATGAGTTAGTTCGAGAATGGGGTAGGAATAATTTTGGTACATACCCGTCAGGGTTCTTGACGGCTGTTCGTCAAGAACACCCCATGATAATTTCAGAACTATCATTCGCGTTTACAAGATTCCCCGGTCATCCACCTCATACGTCCCATCAAACTCAGGCGATCCCATATTGTACAAACATACCACCCCATTAAACTGCATGATGATGAAACATGTATTTTAGAGAATATTTCCCATCTATGCCTTTCATCGGAGCTACTTGGCCGTAACAGGCTACATACTATGTGGGAAGAACCTTCACTGAGATGAAAACTTTGATAAAACTCGATTTGACAATTAACACCATGAAGAAGATAAAATTCCAATAAAACTTTTGAGCCGGGTGCTAAAATATACAGTCCGCAAAGCAAGTTAAATCGGGCCCCGACTTCGACTGTTGTTTGATAAAAGAGAAAGCAAAAAAAAGCCCCCCAGATTCTCCATCCAAGCTCGCCTCGGCTGTTCTCTGGTCATCTCAATCCTTATCCGTCCCAAGTAGCTTTGAGTTGGTTTCCTCTCGTTTTGAGGACATGATAGCATTTTCCTCTAAGTATAATATCCTTCTCCCTAAGGATAACGAATATTTTCCATCCTCATAAGCTTTTGCGAGAAGACACCATAATGTAAGATTGACGTGGAGGCGTGTGTTTGTGGCTAAAAACACCAAGCCCCTTTTTAGCGGCTGGCGGATTGAAGCGATTGAAGCGAACGGCATTATAATGTTGTTTGGGCAGTGTTGATTAAGAGTAAGGTTGAGTGAGATAGATTCAAGAAGTTGTGAAAGAGAAGAGGGAAGGAGGAGACAGTCTAGTTTAAAAAGCAGTTAATATTCAATTGCTCGGAACTTCCGAGTCTAATTTGTTATCGACCTCTACTTAATCGGGCTAAGTACAAGATGAGGTAACCTACGCAGTTATCTGCAGGTGAATTTGACTCACTATTATCCATGGATGTATCTGTATGTACCATGTACCATGTATCGATGGAAGAAGAAGAACAATATTGTCGTGATTATATGGAAAGTCTAGACAGCATCAACTGGTCGCATGACCTGATACCAGCGCCTTGATGCTTTTATAGTTTTAAAGCAGGCTTTTGGATCCCGCAGCCTATTTTGGACTGCGGATCCCATGGGAATTTCTTTATTCTTTTTATGTACTCCTCGTGGTGACAGTGGTTCTGGTTTTTAGCTCCAGAAGATCTGGAAACTCGTATTGGCCGAGGTCAAAATAGTCCTATCTGCATATTATTTTGTGCTCATCTTTCTCGCTGCTTTGAGTAATTTACATAAGAGCATTTAATTGGGCCAAAATATCACGTCAAACAACAATTGGGAGGATCGCGTGTCGCGCGCGAAAAGAGGGCGCTTAGACATGTGAGAGAAAAATATGCACCAAGAGCGCTTTACCGCTCAAAATATATTCAGGACTTTTTTTTGCAGCTCCTCCAATTCACATTTTTTGCAGTGCTCAACGCGTTTATATGCCTGGAAGACAGCAAGGATGACCCGACGCGTGACATCCCGGCTCGAAGACTCCCAATTGTTGACCGAGAGATCGGCAGCCACGTCCAAGCCAGATAATCAGTCGTACTGGCCAACTATTGGAAGAAAAGAGCAGATTCCAGGATGGCTACGTGATAATGACTATATTTTGGAAGGCCATCCGATGCCCACATATTCTTACAAACGATCTTTGCGTCTGTGCCGCTGTTTACATATGGAAACAATGAATATCTGGACCCATCTTCTGGGCTCGGTAGCCTTTATTGTTGTTGGTTTCGCCCTGAACCATTCTGTCTCGATCTCAAAAGACTTGAATTTCACCTGCGGCGATGTATTTGCTTTCGGGTCCTTCTTGGTCTCGGCAACCATCTGCTTTGGCCTCAGCGCTGGATTCCACACCCTAAGAAGCCACTCTTACAATATCCACCATCTCTGGGGCAAAATGGATATTCTGGGCATCTGTTTCCTCGCCCTTGGAGCTGGTACCTCTATGACATATTACGCATTTTATTGCAGACCCTTCATCCAGCGGGCGTATTGGGGACTCAATCTCTTCTCTGCGATTGGCGCTGCCATTACTTTGTTTGATACCGGCGGTGGAGGCAACAAAATGAGAACTCTGCGAGGAGGTGTCTTCTCTTTGCTCGCTATCTCTGCCATGCTGCCTATCCTCCAAAGCGTGATTGAGTTGGGCTGGACTCATGCGAGTAATGAAATTGGGGCTGGGTGGTATCTCGCAGAAGCACTCTCCCTCTTGACCGGAGTGAGCGTTTTCGTCTGTCGATTTCCGGAGAGACTGAGCCCAGGGACCTTTGACATTTGGGGTCATTCACATCAGCTTTGGCATACATTTGCTGTGCTTGGGGGCGCTTTCCATATTGTTGCTTTGGTGGCTGCGTACGACTACCGTCGGATGCACAAGATCTGTTGAGTTACTTTGCAGCGCAGTCTTATTTGACCCCTGCCCGGTACTCGAAGCAAATGACCAAAGGCTACCAGCATAGTATAATCTAGTTGGAAGGTTTCAAGCTTCGCTTAGATGTACAAAGACATGAGAAAAACTTGGAAGGGGTTAGCCTTAGCTAACGGGTATGCACCGAAAGAAGCTCCAGTCTCTCCTGATATTATCACTAAAATCCATCGATGTAATGCTAATGTGCTTGGTTTTGAGATATATTATAGAAGAATAGTGGGCCGCTTATGCGGCCTTGCGGCATCTTTTTGGTAGTTTTCTTCACAATCTTTTTTGGAAGCCTTCTCAGCTCAGATATTCCTTTTAGATGTGTTTTGTTTAGATACTTCTCCAATATAGGCGGCGAACACGGCTTGAAATGTGCAAGACGACTTTTCTAAGGCTTCGCTTCCCTTGCAAAAGAAAATGAGAATAATTGCTTTGAATGCGGGGAGTCCTTCGTAGTATTGAATAATCATTTCTTTTTACTATTAGTTACTGGGTTCTCTTTTATTTAACAGGCAGACTACATTAGGTAAGATCGGCGTAGAATTGGCTGTCAATTTCGCATCTTTATTAAGATATCCACTGCTTGTAAACCTGTACTTGTTTGGATCTTCAATAATTCGCTACTCTTACTTCCATACGCTTAATTGTTTGTCTGCCCCTTCATCTATCACAGACAATCTCAATATATTATTTCATATCTTATTAATTGCAGATTAGAGATCACATGAAACTGAGATAGCTGGGCCGCTTCTTCAGCGCCGGTGGTCTCCGGTGGCCCTGGAATGTTTCGTGCTGACCCCGCAATTTAGTGCGCGAATCAGACCCCGTAGGGAATCACCGTGTCCTTATCTCCTGACGAGCCCTTGCATAAGTCTCTTTTTTTTGCTGCAACATCGGCTGGCCTCATGGTAATGTGATTTGCATCAAGTGGAAACCGCTGAAGACTACATATATAATGTCCTTGGGTTTTCGCTGACATTTATGAATAAACACCCCAACCACTTTAGACTGTGACTCCCTCCTTTTTTTCCCCAAGAATGGTGTCTCTATCCAGGATTGCTTTCGTCACCTTCGGGGTCATTCATGGGGCAAATGCGTGGGGTGCATTGGGCCACGCAACTGTTGCCTATGTTGCCCAACATTATATTTCTTCTGAAGCCGCATCATGGTAAGTCCTAAAAAACTCCAAAAAACGGTAATATTCAATGTTAATGTATTTCAAGGGCACAAGAAATTCTCAACGACACTTCTAGCTCATACCTAGCAAACATTGCTTCTTGGGCAGACAAATATCGCCTCACAGATGCCGGCAAATGGTCAGCCCCATTGCACTACATTGATGCCATGGACAGTCCCCCAACAAGCTGCAACGTGGACTACGAGCGCGACTGTGGAGCTGAAGGTTGTTCAATTTCTGCCATTGCCAATTACACCCTGCGCGCAGGCAATAGCAGACTTAGCACTGCCAATACCGCCGAAGCTCTCAGGTTCCTCGTGCATATCATTGGTGATCTCACGCAGCCACTGCATGACGAAAACTACGAGGTTGGCGGAAATGGTATCAAAGTCACTTTTAACGGCTACAGTGACAACCTTCACGCAGATTGGGATACATACATGCCCGGAAAGCTGATTGGCGGCGATTCGCTCGCCGATGCGCAGGGATGGGCCGACAGTCTGGTCGATGAGATTAATTCCGGCACCTACAAGAACCAAGCTAAGAGCTGGATCAAAGGCGATACTATCGGTGATACAGTCACCACTGCTACTCGATGGGCGTCGGATGCCAATTCCTTTGTTTGTACTGTTGTTATGCCGGATGGAGCTGCTGCCTTGCAGACTGGTGATCTCTACCCGACATACTACAACTCTGCCATCAGCACGATCGAGCTGCAGATTGCTAAAGGCGGTTACCGACTAGCTAACTGGCTTAACCTGATCTACGAGCAAAATACTGCTAAGCATCGATTAGGGAAGTCCGCCAAAGGGCTCCGAGATGTAGCTCCTGAACCTGAGTTTGTCCGCGTGTCTCTTCGTGAGCCTCGTCAAATGAGTCGCACAAATCTGGCTAGAGCTGCTATGGGAGGATCTTGCTGCACCTCAGAAGGGCGTGAGCATAGCCATTGATCAGATTGAATTTGTGGACAAAACAAATGTTGTTGATCTAGACGCTTAAGACCAGCCATATTTTTGTTCAGGACTATTACATACATACATCCTTCCTTATTACAACCTTCTTGGCTACAAATTATAACTGCTGGCTCTTTCTCTCCATCGGTCTTTTCATCTGCAATTATAACAATAACAAAAAGAAAAAAAAAAAAATCCAACAGTGAGTCTAAGGTCATGGTCACCTAGCGCCCACGGTTCGGGCATGGGCGGCTCGCCGCTCTATTCAGTCCTACTCAGGGCCCTTTATGGCAGATATGGAGGTCCTTTGAACAAGAAAGAGTTTGTTCAAGATCTCTCAAACTACGCCCAGGTCGTCTTTATAGCCCTAAGCTCCAAAGCTAAGCACTGGACAACATTTACCGAGCCACACAACATCGCAGCGACGGGTTACAATATTGCTCGTATGCCACAGGCAGATCATCGGATCGAACACGGTCCCCGGTCAGAGATGGTAGTCTCGAGCCTTGGATAGTGGGACATAGCATCATCGTCGCCCACGGGGCAGTGGCTAAAATACATCGTATTATATAGAACTTTTCCAGCTCTATATAGATAACAATAATAGCAGTGAAAAGGTCTATACACAAGTCAAGTGACCACAAGAAATGTCATTCGAGGTAATGATAATGGCCATGCTGCCCTAGCCCTCACATTCCCCACCCCCAGATCCATCCTTGATCTTGACCAACAAAGCAATTCTCTTGAGCCTCCTCAGGTAGATCCAACCCGTTCGCTTGCTCGTTATCCATGTTTCTACTTGTTGGTAAGTTAATTACTATGATGAACCAATTAGCCGGAGCAGAATCTATGTCTACCCTCTTAGCAACTCACCCTGTCCAAAGTCAAGCAGCGCTTCAGTCATGCAAGGATTTTCACCGAATTCAAAGCTCGCAGGGTCGAATCTAAAAGGATCAACTTCGGTCGATATACCTTCCTGGGTTCCAGATGTTTGTAAAGACATTTCAGTTTGAGGTGAAACAATGAAAGGATGGGCAACTGGAGAAAATGCCGCTTGTGCTGTTACATTATTTTCAGGGATGGAGACTTGAGCCACGTTATTCGGGGGAGCTTTGGCAGCCGAAGAATTGGGCGAGAAAGAGGAAACACCGAACATGGCATCTATCTCTTTGGTAAGAGCTAATGACATCAACTGTTTGGTAATTTCAAGACCTTGTGAAGCGACAATTGACTTGTCTTTGAGAAGCGTCTGCATTTCCATCAAGCGGCGAATTCCCAATTTACATTCGTGAGATTTTGGATTTAGCGGATCCAGGCTAGTTATAATGCAAATCGTCACTGCGGCCGTGAAAAGATGCAAAGACATGAAGACGGCGGCATACGTATCAGCTGCGTGTCTCACAATTGGGCAAAGTCCAATCAATGATATTTGCAGAGCAGAGTCTCGGCATGTATCGATTGCCGAGGCGCAAGGATCAACCCTGCGATTTGAAGCTGAAGGAGGTGAGCGGGACCGAGTAATGATCTTGAAAGATAAAAGTGGGCGATGTATTAGGATCTTGGCGTTCTCAAATGCAAGTTTGAGTGCAAATGCCTGGAGTTGGAAAAGCTGCTCTTCAAAGGGAATCGGTGAATGAGCATCTCCGCTCAAAACATTCTTTGGATCTTGCCCTGCAGCCGAACTAGCGTCAAGATTTCCCAACCGAAGCCTTTCAGGCAACTTGGCATGCCAATCATCCAGTCTTGTGCTCAGAGTTTCGACCTTCTTCACTAAACTGGGTAGCCGAGACGCTTGATTCAAGATGGAATTATCTTGCGGATTTCGATTTCGGCGAGTTCCATATAGATCGACTAGAGCTGATTTGACCAAGGCGGACAAAGTCGACATGGCACATTTATAATGCAGAAGAGTAGGCTGCAATGGGTCATTTTCTTGAATAACAGATGCCGAGGATTCGTCGTAAATGTCAAGAGGCTCCACATCGCAGTCGGTATCAGATATGCTCAGTGGAAATCCATAGAGCATGGAGCAAAATGTTTCAATTTCATAGACAGCCCACCAACAGCGCTTTCTAGCTGCGTTGCTTGGCTTTAGAACCGAATCAGTGGGGTATTTGGGTGAGAGCTTTCTATGCAAGTTGAGTGCCTGGGCGATTCGCAAGGCACATCCACAAAGGGGCCAAGCGAGCTCGGGCTCTCCATGGAATAGATAGTAACTACCGAGCAAAACAAGAGTCTGTACCACCTCTATTGTGCCGACAGATAAAATGTCCAGAAGCCTTAGTCGCAAAGCCGTGAGTATCTTGTTTCTGAGTAGCTCCGCATCGACTCCATTCACAGTCAATATGTCTTTCTGTGAGTCGTTGGTATATTTGAGGCTAGTTGCCATAACTGCCAAAAGGACAGCAATATCTCCAACGCGGCTTCTTGCCCCAATATTTGACCGCTGGGGGTCATTTGGGTCAGGGGCATAGAGATAAAAAAATTTATTTCTGAATTCCCGTTGGTGAAAAAGAAGCATAAACCAATGGATACGGTCGAAATAGTTGTCAATCAGCAAAACAGCTGCTTCTGTCGGTGGTAATAAAGCAATCAGATCGCGTTCAGCCGCAGAAGGTGGCTTGGGCTGGGGGTGGTTGACACTCCTTAAACTTTCAAATTGACGACATATCAGTCTATACAGGGAGCTGGGTTCTCCTTGGCCCGTAGAGGGACTTGACGAGTGCCCAGTCGGTTGTACCCAGGGAGTGGCTAGAAAGGCCGATGTATCCGCCTCTTCAGGAGTCTCAGCGAGATGATGATGAAATGCCTATTTTCTCAAAAATCAGAAAACTTTCTCAACTGGACATACGTAAATCTGAGATAAAAATGTCTCGTTCTTACCTCTTGAACTAAGTTAATCGTGGAACTCGAATTCCAACAAACATTGACATCATCTGTATTCTCCGCTGTTGCTGATCCAGTCTGCCTTGGAAGCGGAGCACTCTGTCTTCTGACTCTCTTTCTAGAACGTGTATCGGAACCGTTTCCAGCATCCTCGTTCGGAAAATTGCGCGGCCGTTTGTGGTCAAGAGAACCATTCTGTTGGGTTTCATTTATGCCATGACTATTACTTCCTGCCGCTGAATCTTGAGGGTGGTAATGCTTCCATGTATCATCCGACAGAGCAACACATTCCACATTTGCCCTTCCACACAAAGTGCAAGGTCGCTGGAGATCACACTGACCATTTTGACCAGGCACACCACATCAGCCACGCTCAAAACAGCACAAGGTATTGTGGCAGAGCTTTCTCACCTTAAGCTTTTGCTTCCGGCACCTTCCACAGGCTCTTGGAACTCGCCTTTGGCTCATGGCATCTGGAATACAACAATGGAATGCGGCTCGCGTGTTGCTCCGTGGAGTCCTGACTAGTGCGAAAAGTGCTGCGAGAAATGCTATTCATCCCAGACTATTCCAAAAAATAAATTGATTAAATGATGTGGCCAGATTTTAGGTTCCTATTCCTTTGGCCTCGACCACACTATGAAAAATTGAATTGGTTACTTCGCGGTGGGCTCCATTTTGCGCTTACGTCATATTGAAAATTTACCTGGACAACCTTGGGAAAATAGTATTGGGGAGAGAAACTGCTTAGGAATTTTTGAATATTCAAATAGAAAAAGACACATGATAGAATATATGAAGCCGATATTGTGTAGTCAAACGTGCAAGTCCATTACATACCAGCGATTCCTTCCTTCCTCAACCTCTCCACGGCTTTGGTCAATCTATCAATACTGAGAGCCTCATATATTGGCTTGAGCAATTCTACTATGATGACCAATTCACCAATTCTTCCAAGGTTCCAGAGTTCTTTTGACTACCTAGGTACATACCAATCGTAACAACAACCCCCGCTTCCTCATACCCCCCCGGTGATCTAACCCCTTCTCTTTTCAGGGACACACTTTGATGGTAATAGGAATGAAAGTAGAACTAATTTAGAAATGTCCATCTTTGGACCTACCTCCGCAGTTATTCAATTGGATTGGAGACTGCAACTTGGCGAACTTTGATGTTTGAAAAGCGCCACGTTGTGTCGAGCCCGCATTAGACGCATTATATTTTCAAATGTCCCACCGTAAATGGATTCTTGGTTCGTTTTCCCAACCGCCACGTTGGAGGCATGGTCTTTTGTTGGCGCGTACGAGATGCAACATCTGTGGGGCCCATGTTTCTTATTTGGGAAAGCATTCCGGTGGAACCTCTTCCCCCGCAATGACGAACCCACCGGAGCAAATTGCCACATAAAGCTCTTCCTTCCACCGGCTTCATACATCGTAGCATTCGTGAGACGAGGGAAGAATTATGATATAAAAAGGGACCCTCGAAGAGTTGAGTCAAGGTGCATCACAGACCATAAACGAATAAATCACTGCCCAACAAGAAGTACTCATCCCTTTTTTTCGCTACCACCTACCATTTGCAACAATAAAAAATGGCTCAAAACAACTCCATCACCGTCACTTTGCAACAAATCGCCAAGATGATTGACCACTCATTGCTGCATCCGACAATGACGGACGCTGACATCCTAAAAGGACTTCGCATTTCAAGGGAATACAGCGTGGCCACCGCATGTGTCAAACCATACCTCATTCCTCTCGCCAAGCAGGAACTAGAAGGCACCGATGTTCTCATCTGTTCCGTGATCGGCTTCCCACACGGCAACAGCACCACCGAAGTCAAAGTCTTCGAAGCGAATGCCGCCGCCGCCGCAGGCGGACGAGAAATCGACATGGTAATCAACATTGGAAAAGCTCTCGGGGGTGACTGGGACTATATAACAGATGAGATCCGCCAGATCAACACCGCTGTCACTCGCCATGGTGCAATCCTCAAAGTCATCTTCGAGAATGACTATCTGCAAGAAAGCCAAATCATTGGCCTTTGTCAGATCTGCTCTGAGATTGGGGTTGCTTTCGTGAAAACGTCATCGGGTTACGGCTTTGTCAAACAATCCAACGGAATGTACAACTACAAAGGTGCCACTGTTCCCCATATGAAGCTGATGAGGGAACATTCTAAGCCTAAGGTTCAGGTCAAGGCAGCCGGTGGTGTGAGAACGCTTGATGATCTCCTTCATGTGATGTCACTTGGAGTGACGCGCATCGGTGCCACTGCTACCATCGCTATTATGGAAGAAGCGAAGAAGCGTGGTATTACGGACAAACCGACGGAAGTTACTTTCAATCCGATTGAAGGTGCCAGTGCCGGGGGTTATTAAAATATTCTTATGAATGAAAAGTACATTTTGTCAGAAACTTAAGATTGCAATAACTAGTTGATACAGGGCAATCGTACCCGAATATCATGTGACCGCATGTACGAGGCACTGTTGTATGTTTTTTGTTTTTCTTTTTGTCTCACCCTATTAGGCAGCTGAGGGTTGAGAAGAGCCTGACTGAATCTTGCTTGGCCTTGAAGGGAGGGGGAGGGAGGATCATACTATCTTCCTAGTTGTTGTGGTGGCCTTAGGCCGCAGTGCATGCCTCAGATCAATCACATCGGTTTGCTAGCTAGATAGATAGTCGGAAGTTCGCCTTCCTATAGGAATCAACTCTCTCCCTCCTCTCTCCTTTGGTCTCTAGATAGTAGATCCCTAACCCTAGTTCATTCGGCTAATTCTCGAATCGAAAGCAGAAATAGAATGTCTACTTGGGCTTTGCTGAAAGATAAATGGCTGAATTTTTGATTTTAGACTGAATTTTATAGCTATCAAAATTTGAAATTGAATACAAAGGAATGCAATTTTAAGACTTCGGCTCTTCAGTGGGATAGTATCGCACTATTGTTCACACTTCTAACTCTGGAACAGGGTATATCATGCGCCAATGAGTCCGCCTCAAAGCCTTGTCAACCTTCAAATAGTTGCCTCCGCGCGAATTTAACACATAAGTTATAAGCCAATCGACTCTGACATGCCGAACATTCAAGGCTTCCAAAAACATCTCCACAATTTCGACCCTGCCATGCCAAACTGCCTTTCCAAGTGGAGTATTTTGTCTTTTCTCCCTATCCAAGGAGGTCTGGAGGGGGTCGGCACCGCGCGCAAGCAAGGTTCGCACAAGGCGCGTTTTTGTGTAAATCGCAGCATAAAACAAGGCGGACCTGTTGTATTTATCTGCTGCGTGGACTGAAGCACCTCGTTCGAGAAGTAGATTCACCGCAGTAGTCTCGTTGTACCTCGATTGAGCCAACAGACAAAGTGGTGGCGTTTTGCTCTCCCCAAATTTTGTGTCTGCCTGAAAGCCATTGTCGAGGAACCAAAGAATTGTTTCCGTTCTGCAGTTGCATATGGCTAGCTCAAAGAGCTTTAGACAAGTCTCATTGGTCGGAGCTAGATCCACATCTGACCTGGCAACTAGCGAGCGAAAGTTTGCAGGCGGACAACCATAAAGGGCATATTCAAAGAGAGTCTGGAGTTGAGGGCCTGTCGAGTACCGAGCTGGTCCATATCTCCATGCAGTTCTCAAGGGTCGCTCTGGGTCTGGGTCAGAGGGGGAATCCAGGGTCAAGCCAAACTGGTCCAGCACACCGAACCAGACCTGAAAACAAGTCCTGTCTCCATGCATGCATACCATTTGAAGTATGCGTTTGACATCTTTGCTGTCCAGGCATTGAAGACAGCCTAGATCGATAAATCCTTGCAGTGCACCCTCTCGCATTGAATGTTCATTGATTAATTTCAGCCAGGATTCTTTGAATACAGTCGACTGCTTGATAGTGCTTTGAGGTAGCTCCTGAGAACAGCTGGGTTCAATATTCGGAGAGTTCGCAGTCTCCAATCCATCACCTGGCGTATGGAGAATATCCCGAAGCCTCTCATAGAAGCACTTAAGAAGAAACGTACCGCCAGAGGACCCGTATTTAGAGAACGACCAGCATATAGCGCTAGATAGATTGCGAAACAAACAAGATGGAGACTTACGCATGGCCATGGAAGCCACGATTAAGTCGGCTTCTTCGATATAGCCGTTCCTTACTAGGTCCACCAATAGCCGATTCGCCAATAGGTCATAACTAGTTATGCTATTGCAAATGGTTGATGAGTGATTCCCTTGAAACAACGGTGTCATGAACTCTTTCTTGCCACTTTTCATTGCAAATTCCACAAGGCTAATAGCCGTGAAGGAGGCAACTCTTGAATCAGCGGGATTGACTGAATTGAGAATATGGATTACGAAAGCGTTAAAATCAAGCTTTTCAATCAATAAAGCCGTAGATTTATTTTTGAATGCTACAAGCCAGTTCCACGCCAAAAGGCTAATTCTCTCAAGACCTGGATGCGCGCCTGATGCTGACAAGAAGGTCACAATCTTCCACTGATTTGCTGATGCAGCCGCAAAGACAGGCGGCACAAGATCTGATTGAGCGCTTGTGTCAGCACCGTTGTTAACGAGGTACTTGACGATGTCCAGTTGGCCCTTCAGAGCGGCAACCCACACCGGAGTACAGGTAGCAAAACATCGCCCACCGATGGGGGTCAGAAATGAATCACCCCTCCATTGAGTTGGAGAATCAATAGGATATTGTAGCTTTTCAATGGCATGTCGGAGTTTGCATAGTGATCCTTCCCGCAGCGCCTCAAAAATGTGCCCATGTTGAGGGTCTGGATCCAGAAAACCCCGCGAGATGAAAAACTCGCGGACTTTTGTGTGCTGATATTGAAGCGCGATCTGCATGATACTACGCCTATGACTTGTTGCTTTCAAACAGGGATAATTGTCGGCAAAGAACCCAAGCACTTGGTGGTAATCCTTTTTCACGGCAAAAATAAAGACAGCGTCAAGAATATTTTGATCTTGTGGAAGCCTGATGGTTCGCGTTAAAAGACAGTGCAATCTATCAACGTCGCCTTTCGCCACCAGATATTTCAACCTGCTGAGATAATGGCTTGACTGAGGGTCTGTCGGTTTTCGGGGTGCCAAGATATGATCCGCAATGGGATAAAGAGCTTTGCAGGTTTGTGACAAAGAGGAAATTTCGGAATCATAATCAAGGGAAAGGGTTATGTGACTTAGAATCTCGTTTGGAAGGCGTAAAATCGTCATCTTGTTCAGACAGTTGTAGGTGAAGTCGGAAATTGAAAAGCCAGGTCTCGATGTCCACATCGATCGACTGAGGACTAACTCGTTTTGGAATCGCGTTGTATAAATCTGCGAGCCGCTTCATCTCAGCCGCGCAGACCGCTATCTTCCATGACTTATGGTTAACATACTCATAAAAGGACTCAGAAACGATATATTGACTGAGAAAGAATACGTATTACTGAATCGAAACGACCATCAAGCCAAGTTTAGTTGACCATTTCCCACTCATCACCGACGCCGGTCACAGTGAAAATCTTCTCGTGGTGAAGAGGAAGGAAGAAGAAAGTGTTCTATATGCCTTTCTGGTAGTCTCTAAATGCCATAAATTCAATTTATATCGACATGACTGATTGTGGCCCGTGCCCTGATGTGTTTACAGTGCTTCCCTTCCTTTTTCTTTCCTCCTCGATCATATCACCATTTTGGTCTCAATCAGATCATCTGATTCTCGTTCCCTTGCCTTCTCTGTAAGGCAAGTGATCTGTCTTCTGTCTGCCTTCCCTATACTATATCGCTTATTCCAGCTCAATGGTGCCAGGGGGCTTTGAGGTTCTAGAAAGGCGATGTTAGCTTAAGGCTCGAGACCAATTAAGGCGAAGACTTCTACTTACAAATCATAGACAACACGGGACACGCCCTCTACCTGATTGCAAATAGTGCGCGATACATCCTGGGGTAGACAGGTTAGTAAGTGTAGGAAAAAAAACCTTAGAAAGGTATTGAGCTTTTTTTGGGGGGGGAGTGGCTCACCTTAAGGAAGGAGTTCTCGAAGTCAAAGACGTCTGCGCTCATGAAATCCTTGGTACCAACAGCACGGAGAATCACGATGTAACCCCAAACTCGCTGGTCGCCAAAAACACCAACACTGCGATTAGTATCGAGACCAGCGAAGGCTTGAGATATCTGGGAGAGAAGAAAATAATTAGCTTACACCTCGGGTGTCTTCGCTCTATGACCCGACTTACCTGGTCGTAAAGGCCAGCCTCCTTGATCATGGTGATGAAGATGTGGTCGGCCTTACGGGCAATCTCCACTCGCTCCTTGGTAACGTCACCGAGGATGCGAATAGCAATGCCAGGGCCCGGGAAGGGGTGCCGGTTTACTAGCGACTCGTGTATGCCGAGCTGTCGACCAATTGCCTATACAATTTAGTTTAGTATAATTGAAGTTAGAATACACCCTATCAGGATTAACGTACCCTCACTTCATCTTTGAATAAAAGTCTGAGCGGCTCAATCAGCTATAGAAGTCTTGTTAGCCTTCTCTGCGTTGATGAAGAGATAAAAAGTAGACTTACACGCAAGCCTTGCTAAACGAGCCATGTTGGTCAGTAAGTAAATCAAACGATACCAGGCTACTTCGACTTACGCCGTTCATCATCCGCTATGTGCTGATTAGTTAAGGCTTTCGTTAGGGACGGTGGTATTGCTTACCTCAGGCAGACCGCCAACGTTGTGGTGAGCTATCTCTAATGTCAGCTTTGTCTACTTCACCTCGTTGACTCGCTTACTCTTGATAGTGGCCGAAGGCCCGCGGAAGCTTAAAGATTCGATACTAAAATACTATTAGTTTGTTGGACTTAGCAATTAGTCAAAATAACTTACACGTCGGGGTACAATGTCCCTTGCAGGAAGAATTCCACCTTCCCGGAGTTAGGGGTGTTCTCTGCCTCTTTCTCGATCTTGGGAGTCCTGTTAGCCAACAAGAAGGAATATTAGAGAAGGTCGAGCGTACCCTAATAGCCTCTTTCTCGAACAGATCGATAACTTCGATATCATCAGTACCCTGTCAACAACCAATCAGAGATCTTGAAGTACGCACAAGTCGACCCAATGATCTTCCGCTTCTTTTCGGGATCAGAAACACCCGCAAGACGACTCAAGAACAGCTCGCCAGCCTCAACAACTGTGAGATTAATGCCAAGGTGTTTTCCGAGCGTCTCCTTGACCTCCTCACACTCATTAAGACGCATACATCCAGTGTCGACGAGGATGGCTTTAAAGCGGTCTCCGATAGCATCACGCATTAGGGCCGCTCCCACAGTGCTATCCACACCACCGCTCACGGCCCCAAGGACAAGTGCTCGGTCACCAACAAGATCCCGGATACGAGCGATCTCAAGCTGGGCGAAGTCGCCCATTTTCCAATTCGCTTGAGCTCCGCAGATGTCAACACTGAAGTTGCGGAGGATATCGGTTCCGCGGGGAGTCTATATCGGATTATTAGAGAGTTCTAGTGGAATTCTTTGGGGTCTTGGTGACAAACGTGTTCGAGCTCAGGGTGGAACTGGACGCCTAGTCACCTTGCATTAGCATATTCCCTTACTAGGCCACAAAGGCAGCTTAGAGGAAGACAAACCAAAAATAGGCTTCTGCTCGTGGGCGATGCCGGCGTACTCCGAGTTCTTGGTGGCACCAATGACCACAAAATCCTATTAGAGTCAATGATAGTGCCCCGGAAATACGAACTCATTTCACTCACCGTAGGCAGGCTAACTAGCTTGTCGAAGTGGGACATGAACACAGGAATTTCATCCCCCAAACCAGCGAAAAGCCGGTCGACATTACTATTAACCTTAGTTATTTTAACGTCGGCGTGGCCATACTCTGCGAGGAAAGTGTCAGAATTAATTTCAGATAGTGTTCGTGTTCCAAAGGCTGCAAACCTCGTGCCTCTCCGCGGGCAACATTCGTTGAGTCGATTCGCCATGCGATCTCCTGGCAGCCATAGCTAGGTGAAAAGTATTAGTGTTATACCGGTGTCGATACTAAAGCAAGCCATACCAAATACCCCTATACCTCCCGTGTTAGTCCAGGTTCAAATCGAAAGAATCGGCAGAAAGCACACTCACAGAATAGGCACATCAAGATCAAAAACGGCGGGGTCAACATCTACACGTATGAATATAAGTATAGGCAACATGACGTTCGAGGGACGAAAACCTTACGGGGCGAGCCGTCATCGTAGACAGAAGAAGGACCTAGTGACTCAGTCAGACCTCGGCACAAACCATACATTAATCATTAGACTTCATACCTCCAGAGAAAACAATTCCTTTAGGCTTCCATGTCAGATCAGCGATCTTAGTGGTACACGGAAGCAGCTCAGCGAAGACGCCGATAGCCCGAAGCCGACGCAGGATAAGATGGCTCGTTTGAGACTTCAACAACGTGAGTCAGAATTTGCCATTTAGAGGCCGAAAGAGGGCAAGGGAACTCCCAATACATACGCCAAAATCGAGAACGAGTATAGTCTAGAAAGTAAAGTGTTAGCCAATCCATTCTTTATACGTTTGTAAACCAACTGCGCCTGCACGGTGATCGATCGCAAGTTGCGGAGAGCGAGGACAAATGAGTTTCCAGGCTCGCCATTCCAGCCCTCCGTAGGATATTGACGGTACGTACGTCAAAGTTGTTGTGAGGCTCTTCGGCCTCGATAGTGGGAGCCATTATGATCGTGGTATCGGCGTATCGATATCGAGAGGATTGGTGGGGATCGCAGAGTCAGAGATGAAAAAAAAAATTGGTTGGTACAGGAGCCGCCTCCTAAATGGGACACCGCCTTTGAAATGGTGAGTCGTGACTCGAGAAACAATTTTTAGTGCGGCAGTACTCCCCTTACCCCTCAATGACAGTGGGGTCCTTTGAGGGCGGTCTGGCACGGGTGTAAAAGGGTTCCCTTGTCTAGTCTTGTGCTCCTATTGGTCACTGAAGCACTTTGTACCAAGCCCTGAACGACCTTTGAGCCTCGCCTGATTGGCCTGTGATTGTCTCGACTTTTATTTGTCAAAGGGGGTGCCCAGGTGAGTTACTATTACCCCAGATATCGCTCTCTGTTGAGGTGGTAAAGGCTGTGCCGACAAAGAATCAGCGTTCGACCCAAGGGTAGACCTCGCCATGGCCCATGTGCCTATGTCTATAAGAAAGGTAAATATAGAAATCTGTTGGACAATGTCGGTCATCTCTTTAATGCCTTTGTCTAGTCATCTCATTAATGCCTCCATTTGTTTGCAGACCGAGCATTTCTTTGTTGGTTTCAGGGTATAAATACCCTACTTTTGATATACAGAATAGATCATGATTCGATTCCTCTTCTCTCTCTCCCCATAGGCCTTTGCTTGTAGTCTCAACAAAATTCGCTCAATGTATGCGTATTCCGCCTGTATTTTATGACATAGAATTGGATCATGTAGAATACCTTTCATGAATAGTGTACAAATCTTCATCTCGGCTTTAATTAGTGTCATTTAGAGTCCATGCCATATTGATCGTTATTTGAATTAACATATCGATCAGTCCAACAAACTGCATATCAACTTTATACCCATCTAAAAGAACTTTAGGGGATTACTTTAGGAGATTATTCAGTTAAGTGAGTTTGGATAAACTGGTTCAATTCCGATTTCAGGGAAAGAAATGCAGTATTCAGGCTAAGTTCAGCAGCTGTGCCAAGGCCTTGATCCAGATGTTTCATTGTGAGCTGTGGAACTTGACAGGGATTCCACTGCATTATTTCCCACGGGAGTTCTTGCCTCGGCCGCCAGGTCCATTGCCCAATATTTCGAAATCTAAGGCTCCGATATAGCGGCACTCCAGCTGGGGTGGCAGACAATCGTACCGGCAAGCTTTGGCTCTCTGCTGGCTTCAAGCCATCTTCTATCAAAAGTCGCGCAACCCCTCGACGTTGAAATTCAGACTCAACGCCAATGTCTAGCACCCCGTAATATCTTTCGGGGCTCGAATAACCATCAATAAATTGCCTTGAATTCTCGTCTCTGCAATGTTTGGCCATTTCTTTAGCATGGGATGAGTTGATAATGGGATTCACCCAGTCCCGCAGGCGGTAGGTGAGCTAGGTGTCAAGTATAGAGGTTTTGATTCCTACGTCTGTTAACCGCAAACCCTATTTTTACAGGAGCTGTATATAGCCGCGATCACCTTACATTCTAGAAGTGATTTTCCCTCGTGTGAATGCGCTGATTCTGTTCTAGGCTGTCCTAGAAACCGGATATAAAAGCCAATAATGGTTGGGAAACCGTCCCAGCCGTGATCGTCAGGGCCAAGGACAGCGACGGTCGGGATCGCAGTAGGATTGTCCAAACTGTCTCGGATAATGCCAAATTTTGCTTTGATATACATACTTGAACAAATAGACCGATATCGGTAGAGATAGGCGTTTTGTGAATCGTTCATATATGCGGCAGCTGCAACAACCGCAACTCCTTGAATACCATCATGAGTCGCTCTGAGTATCAACATTGGGAGGCAAACGGTTTATGAAATACATAATATAAGGACAGGGAAGTGTATATATATTCAAACCATCTTCCTTAGCCTAATTCCAGAATGAGTCACTGAAAATTAATTTGTCAACCTTGGAAGGATTTCTCAGATGTGGGTTGAAATTCTTGGTACTTACGATCGTCGAGACGAGTAGATCTACACCTACATGCAATTTTTTTATAGTGAATATCAATTCAGTTTCAAACCCCATCCCTAGTGTTGGATCAAGATACCGATGTGGCTTAGATGGTAATTGATTGTGGGATAAAGATAGTATTGAAGATGTTCACCAAATTTGACACTGTGAAAATTGCACTTGAAACATATGTCCATTGCAACCCCCATCTTCCTGCTTGTCATTCTCAACGTTGACCACATGCCCTTCCCGCTATTCTTATTCCTCTCCAAGCATAACCAGACGTCTTTGATTTACCTCATCCAGCAAGTACAGCTGCGGTTGATAATCTTCATCAACTGTGCTGGCAAGTCCACATTTGGGATGCGAGAGATCCATTACATTTTTATTGCCGAGCGCATCGAGCCTTTGGATTTCACCTTCAGTGTATCCCTTCTGGCGTAGCTTTGCGCAGTTGTACCGCTGCGCATCCTCAAGGATAGTGAGCAAGTTGTGAATGGCAGCATCATTCCAGCCCAAGTCGCGGAGCTCATCTTGCATCTTCTTCTGAGGGGGAGTTAGGATGGAGAGGTATTTTTGATGACCTCTGCGGGTGGATCTCTAGGTATTGTATTATCAGTGGGTTCGATAGCATTTCGGTCGAGCTCTTCTTCGGACAGGAATATGAGATTTTTCCCAGTATCATCAAGTATCCACAATCCCTCGGGGAGTAGAACGAGTTGAGGTTGTTCGTCTGCCATGATAGAAGATTGGGTGATCAAAGATAACGCTGAGATCATGCCCTAGAGTCGTGTACTTAAATGACTTGATCCGAGAAACAGCCCTACCCATGTCTTCTGTTACACCAGGGACTCAGGACTCAACCATGGAAGCGTCAGAATGGGCTCATTTAAGGTTTGCGGCCCCACAACTATTGCCTTTCCCCACCACGTGTAGGGAGTAGTTCCAGTAGTTTAGCTTCGTCTCTCTTTCTTCCTCCATCATATGAATATCATCATTTTGTGAGAACCTGCATCCTTTCTGTGTTCAGCTTCGCTATCAATAACTTACAACTTTATGTTTCCAAGGTTGCCACAGTATACGAATCTCATTCTTCAAAGTTACTATCCCCTGATGGTTCCATCTTGGGTCGAGCTGGAGTCCGAAACACGTCATAAGAAGCTGAATATAAATTTGATTTTCTCCATGGTTAAACAGAGAAGCAGATAAGATTCCCACCTAGCTACAAACAGCAACACCACTAGCATAGGACCAGCTACATCAATGCCTAGTCCGAGTGCGCTGTAATGTATTCGTTAAGGCATATTTTAACCATAGGGAGAATTAACTCACTGGGTGGTTGTTCGTGCATCTTCTCTAGTAGAGGTTTCCGTTGGCGCAAAAATTTCATCTTTGAGTATTACCCGCCGAACAGTACTTCTTATAATTAGCGCTTCTTTGTTTTCTAGTCTTAGCATGATTACGAAAACGGGTGAAATTACGCCTTGATATACTCAGTTGATTCCTAATATTCTATTAGGCTTATTTGCGGCTTGTCCGTCCTGTATAGCTGACTTCATACCGTCCCTTAAATAGCTTAAACCATCGCGTAGTCCCCGGATTTAGGCAGTGTTTCCGGAGCATCAACCCATCAACCTAGCATTGCGAAATTGTCGAATACTAAGATCGAATACATGGTGGAAACAAGGTATTAACCGTGCCAAGCGCCCAATACACCTGCCGGGTATTGGTGCGCCCCAGCAGATGCAAGATCTTCACCAGATGCAAAATCTAGAAATTAGGCATCTTTTGTATGACTTACCTATACAAAAGGTACTTAGGCACCCCGTAGGCATAACATACATTTTCTCAGCCCTCAAACTAGTAGAAAACTACTTCACACTTATAATTATCCGTATTCCAAAATTAGAGACCTATAACATAGAACCAAACAGTGAAGGTAGCTGATATACTCGAGCAGATGAATGAACCGAATGAACCCGTCAACATATGAAATGGCACCTGTCGTGTCCCAGATGATAGTCCAAAGCACTGAACAAACACTGAGGATAGTATATTACAAGATTTGCAAGACTCAAATCTCTATAGAGACATCGGAACTGGGCTTGACTTCGTTGATTCTCAGATTTTGCAGTAATTATTGCAAAGTTACAATAGAGCTTCATTCCCGCCAACTCAGTTTTTCACGCGATTAGTGCATCTCCGTTAACCAACACGCAGGATCTACTTTTGTGAAATAGCCGATTTTATTTTCCGGCGCCACCTGGATGCACGCTGAGTCCTCTTAGTAAAGTCGGGCTCGATTCCCTGGGGACCTTTGATATCCGTCGGCTCTGTAGGTCCATTGAGAACTAGTGGAAGTTCAGGTAGAGCTGAAGGAGGCAGTAGACTTTGTCCGATCTTAGGATGGCTCGAGGTTGAGTAGGTTATCGAATTGCCGACTTGGTCTTCTAGAAACGAAGATGTACAAGATCCATTGCGACTTTCGATCTGAACATGTGGGCTCATAATAGAAGTATCAACTCTCCATTCTTGGTCGGTATACATTGTGAACTCTGTTGGATCCAAGCTGTATGGTGCGGACGTTAACGAGGAATCTCTCCGTCGCTTGAAGTTTGCGCTTCTTTTGAGTTTGACCTGCAAAGCGGTAAGAAAGTGATTCTCTTGAAAACAAGGGATGCGGTGAAAGGTACTTTTGATAGAGCATGCGAATTCTTCTGTCGTCTCCGAAAAGTTAGATGCTTAGCAGTTGAAATCAAACGAACAAATAGATCTAGAGCCATTGGGTAGGAAAGTGGAAGTCTCGCCCCTTGGGAACGGGATGACAATGGTGAAAATTAATCATGGAAAGTTTCTGGCAAGCTTCAACATTATATAATTGGATTCTAAAACCTTACGTATAGATCTGCATGGCAAGAGAATCAACAAGACGAATTCCACGATAGATAACTCTATGTGCTAAGGTTATTTATGTTCTCAAGCCCCCTCTGTTTACTCTTGCCATACCATAAAGGTGTAGTCCCTAGTTTAGCTATAGCAAAATTGGGTGATGTTGGAGCTATTGCCGTTGGAATGCGATGATCTTTTCCCGCTCGTAGAGTGTCATATCTGAGCCTATTATCCAAAAGATAGTGGTTAATTTGATTGGTTGTGTTTCAGATTTATCAATTCAAATCTGGACGCGGTCAACCTTGATCGGATACCACAAGGGCATTTGGCAGGTTACATTTGTCCAATAGAATGTTGTTAAGGGGTGGAAAAATCAGCCGCCAATCAGAGAGCTGACTTCAATCCCTAGCAGACATAACTACATACTTCGCACTACTTGCATATGTTTTGCCTATATTACACTAATATATTTGAGTTTGTCTTAAACGTCGAGGTCAACATGATTTATCGCCCTAGAAATAGATAGGGTTAAGAAGTAGGACAACCCGGCTTTGTAGCGAATGTTAGACTTAAATGCTGATAGGACGTTCTCGTAATTTTGATCTGTTCCCTTATCCTATTTTTATTTATATATTTCTATTCTCCTAATTCCTCTCCTATTGATTACTTATCCTTCCACCTCGTTCGAACTCTTTAGTATAGAATTTATGTGGTTTACGCCTTTTCTTACTAAATGGCCCCTGCTTTTAACTAGATCTCTCACTAGCTTCCACCAGTTTTATGATATACGTGCCCTGAGGAAGGACCTTTTTTTGTGGAAGGAGAGGGGGTGAGTAGGCTTCCCTCTCTTCCTACGAATACTATATTATAGTACACGCGAGTTAGATGGCCTAGGAGGGACGCTATTATATAAAAAAAGCAATGAAAACAGATAGTAATATCCAAAATATCACCCAAATAACAACCACCACAAGTTTCTAGAATGTGAAATAAGTAACAAAATTGCCCAAGAAACAGATCGGTGTGTTGATCAACAGAAGTAGAAAAGAACTCGTATCTTCCGGGGACGGAAATATATGCTTCATCTATCAAGTCATCCATCGTAGAGGCCCGCTTCTATAATACTTGATTCGTTAGCTTGAATGAGCTGGGTGATAGTAAAAATTATTCCGAGGATTTTACCGAGACAAAAGCAGGTGAGCTCAAAGGTTAATTGATTGTACAACAAGCGTCGATTCCAACAGTTCTTGCTCTCTAAAACTTTATGTGAAATTTGTTCTTTATCAAATAGCACACCCAAGTCGCAAACCTTTTTCTTTTGCCTTCTAACGCGGTTTCATGGCTGTGCATCTAAGGCTCTCTAAGCTTGATATAGTAGTTTCTGTAATTTCTTTATATTTAATCAAAGATTTCTAAGGCTTAATAAGGCTATAATGCTACACAAAATACGCGACTAAAACCTTGGAATTGACAGGGTACGCCGAGTACGCAATTCCCGGAATTGGCGGATAGTTCCCCACTTTTTTGCTGGCATTTTAGCAGGTGATTGGGTTGCCTTCTTTCTTACAAGCCCCTTCCTGCTTCTAGACTTTCCGCATTCCAAAGATGTTTTCAGCTACCCAAGTATGGCATGAAATGTCAAGCTCGGTAATGGTTGGAAATGATTCGACTCCTTCAATATGCTGCAAATGTCTGTTGCGAAGCACGGACATGCTCAGTCCTATGGTGCAGTTAAAAATTTCTTTTTCCGGTTTCTTTCTCCTTAGAAAATGTTGTAAGGCAATCTACTGGCTAAATGACCCTTTACTTCCCAATTTATTAAACATAGGTAAATACTAACCATGCCAAGCGCACCAACGCATGTACACTGTATTAGTGCGCCCCACCGGATATCATATTTTCAATTTGTCAACCTATGGAAATCATATTTACAGGTAACCACCAGTAGTATCTATATACCAATTTCCTCCTATACTATCTCTTTGCCGCCATTGAAGCTTCATGTTAAGCTTCAGCTAAATCTCTTGCTGCCTGAGCTCGCTGCTCAGCTTCCAATCTTGCCATGCTTCGCTTGCAATCGCTTCAACCATCCTGCCTTTCTGCCATCATCATATTTGCACATATAGGTAATAGCGCTGAGCCCCTAGTACCAATAATCGATTTCCCATTCCTTGGCTTATTTGCATCTGCATTGTGGGACTGAGAGCTCTTTAAACACGCTTTAACCAGATCAAGCTGCTGGGATAAAAGCGAATTTGCATCTATACTCCGTTAAATATACCTTTGTACGCTCTTAGACAGGTGCTGAGT
>JASJUN010000292.1:0-39209 GCA_035048945.1 Penicillium sp. E22
TGCATCTCGCCACCCAATTGCTACAGAGCAGGTACGAAGAGATCATCGCGAGGAAAGAGATGGAAACAGACGCTGTGTCCGATTTTGATTCCCCACCAACACAGCCAGAAGAGAAGTGCCGGAAGTGTGCTGCTGCGGACGAGGAGCGGCTGTATGACTGAGACGCTCCTCGTTCTTCTAATCTTGCTGGCTGTATTTTGATAGCATAAATGGTCCTTGAAAATTGACGGGGAAATATAGTGTTATATAACCAAGAATCGGTACTTGATGGGCCGCGGAATACGAGATTCAATTATTTATATTCGCGGAGTTTGAATGTGTTCAACACCAAGCCCCTGTGACCTGTCGACGCGACTATGCCTGGATTATCCTAGCTAGCTTATTGTTTGGACGATTGTTAGCGTTCTATGTATACCCCGTCTTACCCACGATACGTGTACACGAAACGCCTCTTTGTCATGCCTTGAATCCGCTACGCTACTCATCCTTGCTTCCTTCTTTCCTACGAAATATGCCCTCTCGTCCCTCTGCTTGATGCGACTCGAACATACACAATAACCAAGTTTCAATTTATGATACATTCAGCGGCCACGCATTCTTCAAAATGCTATAAAGCCCGCGCTGAAAGCCCTATTGATTTAGCATTTGGATAACTTACATAATCCATGAAATAGAGATAATTCATGGTGGGTTTTTTGTGACAAAAATAAGGAGAAACTTGATCTAGGACGAAATAAATTTAACGTCAATGCCAAATGGTTTAGTCTAATGATTTTCAAGGCGAGGTACCACGTTCTTCCACAATTCCAACCCACTTCCCAATATCCTCTACGAAACGTCGAGCAATGCCTATTTTGATTCCTTTCTCAGTGAAGAAATAAGGGTCCTGATCCATGTACACCGGTCAAGGTCAAGACCAATTTCGAGCGTCACATTACACACTTCTCGAAATGCAGTTTTGAAGGAGTCGTTCTCGACATTCGACACCTGCCACTCACTGTATTTCCAAGTTCCTTTTTTATAATGCAGTCGTCTGATATTGGTTCTTAGAGCTCACGCCTGAGTGGCTCCGCATACGTTGAGACGATTTAGGAGCTTGGTCGAGGGGCAGTTCTTCCAATGCTAATAGGCTGGTTTCTATTAATTTCCGATGGAAAAATCCGCCCCGACTTGTCTTGCTTCATCGAAAGCCTTACTCTTTCTCACAGGCCGTGGTGGGAGTTCTGATCTGGACTTTCCTACTCGGCTCAGTCGCATTGACTATTTATCAGCCAGTTATCCAAAGCGGTATTTATGGGGGACTTCTCCCTTTACCCAGCCGAGGAGTTCTTGTACAGATCCTTCGAGGTCTGCTCTCACAGTCGAATTGGGAATTTTACTTCTTCTGCCACAGATTAACGAGGTAAACATGTTCGATTTCAACGTTAATACTACTGGTATCCAAAGGTGTCTTGGCCTTCAACTATCTTCTCTGGTCAACCCATATTTTTATCATCTTTCCTATCGAAGGATGTCCTCCACCTTGGTACCTAGAAGTCCACCAGACAATCTAGTCCATCACAATACTGATCTGCAAGCTCTGGTATGGCGGTTGTGCCAACACAAACTCTCTGATTTTCTTACCCCTTAGGTCCTTATACTCATCCAGCATACGACGCACCCCATGGTCAAAAGCAAATTCATGTGTGAGCATTTCATATGCCTTCTTTTCCTCGGACATTGCCCCATCAAATTTGATGATTAGGGGTTCAGCCTTGTTGGGCTCCTTCATCATGCTGTATATCTCATCCCGAAGTTTCTGCATATTCTCATCCACGGTTGATTGGACAAGGATGCTGTGCAGATTCCGAGGTTGCTTTCCATGTTTCGTTGTCCATATACCCATCATCAGGTCACGCAGGCCCAACTTTTTATTGGGCGGAAACTGGTCGGATTTGTTATTCGCATCAAAGACGCATAGTCGGTTGCCAGTAGAATCAACGCCAATCTTATCGAGGACACCAAATGTGTTTGTGTGGTTATTAATCTTCCAAATGTGCCAGGTATCAGCCTCCAGCCATTCCTGTTTCTCTAGCGTGTAGCCGTTGGTTTCGGGATCGATTGGTTCTTTCGATTGCTTGAAGATGTTCCTGTGGCTATGCGATCTGTGTATACAAGAAAACATCTCCTTGGGCGTGTTATACAGAGTTATTTGTCGATTAGGCTTGAGATCAGGCTCTTTGTGGGGTTCAGACTTGGGCTTGATCTTAGAGTGCTAGATGATTATCTCTCTGGTAATCAGACACGCAAGAGCACCTACCTAGTCTGGAGAAAATGTGCTTGGATACCTTTACAAAGCTCAAATTTCATGACTCTCTTAAGTACTGCAGCTTAAATGGTAACGGATACAACAGTACATTACGTCAACGTTACATTACCTCAATCAGAACCGTATGCGGCCTTCTTGGCACATTGGATACCCCCAACAGTGCCATCACTTGGCCGAAAAGAAGAAGAAACAATTAAATTAAAGCCTTAGGCCCCTTAAATGTAATTTTTGCCTATTCACGAGCTCCCGGAAGCACTCGGTTGGTTCCTAGAAGCTACATTTGTGGTCTCACCAATTCAGCACTATCTAATGATTGGAGCACCGCCCCATGACCGACCACCAGCCCTTTTCTTAAGTTTCCATCTTTTCGTATCAGACACATCATATCCATAGATCGCTTCCTTAGACAAATAGTCAGTCAGCCAACTTTTGCGAATTGTCAATAACTTCTCGTGAATCTACTCCCGCTTACAAGGGACGCCTCCAACCTCGAAGCAAATAACCAAAAATGGCTACAAATTAATTAAGAGCAACCATTCGATGTTGCATGGAAAGCGGAAGAGTGAAGTTTGCGGAATGAAAATGCTGGGGGCTGGTAACTGATGGAAGTTTATTAAACAAATTACATGGAAGAGAGTTGAGTAAACAATCTGGTCAGTTAACTTCTAAGCAAATAATTATTTCCACATACTCATTCCACCGAGTCTGGCCAGACAATTTGATTTACATGAGGGTGTTTAAGGTCGTGCTTAGAGCATTTGTGTAAAAGAAGTAATACAAACGCCCGTCTGTTTCCAATCCTGGTGGAGCAAGTGTTCATTTTGTCGAATCTACCACTCAACCTCCCTATCAGAGACCGCAAATACGGAGAATCCTGTCCTCTTTGCGGAAAGCAGCTTATTCAATGAACATGGAGATGGCAAATCAAATAGATCCAGTTGGTCAACGGAGAGGTTTCAGCGATACCATATTTCTCAAAAAGGGGACCGGTCCGTTGCGGACATATGGCAACATGTCATCACAAATGTTCTTTTTGCATGGATACAAAAAATACCATGAGCATTACGCTCCATTGTTGGATTGGGATCTTCTCTACCTTCAGCTTTCAATACTGAAGCCTTCAATGTCTTCCAATTTCGGTATAATGAGGTATTTGATATAATTACCTACAATAACGGCTTCAACCGAAAAGAATATGTTTGTGCTGTGCCATGATGACATATGAGCTGCAGCACATAAGATCTAGCCCATAGGTCATGTTCCTAGCAACAACGCAAGGCCATAACACTATGATTGTAATCAAAGGCATTGACCAATCCTCGAAGGTGAGATATTATAGCCAGTACCACCATGATATGAAAGATTTGGTGAGAGCTTATCCAGATATCGAACTGGCCAGGATATAAGCGCTCTGGTATGCGCATCTGAAAATCTGCACGTTAGACTCTAGTTCGTAAGACACGTTTCTTGACTCACAGCATATACGCAGGCTCCTACAATATAGAGCGAACCCTGTAGAACAACCCAGAAAAGCCCGATCTGCTTGTTCATCTGCTTGATACCAAACTTCCTAACCCCATGAACGACGGGGAAGAGTGCTGATAGTCCAAGGGCGATAAACATTCCCGCCCGAAAGGGTCGCCACGTGGGGTGCCGAAATTGAGGATTTGCTGAAATCGTGGCACACAGTAGGCCGAGAGAAGTAATCTTGCCAGTATGTGTTAGTTTTCTCGTTCAAGTAGGCGAACGGGAAGAAGAGTGAGTGCAGACCATGGTTAGATAGATTCTCTGCAAGTGAGGGTGGCAGTAAAACCCGTAGAAGATACTCGGAATAAAACTCCCGACGATCAGCAATACAATGCCAATATAATCAACTTGGTTTGCAATGCGTGCAATGTGCGAGGAATGGTTCTGAACAGTGTGGAAGATTGCCGATATGCCCAGGCACAAGACAGCTCCTAAGAAGAAACAGCCAAAAACCAGGGTGTCTGTTATTGAGGCGCTTACATACCTGCGTGTGAGGGCTTTATAGATTGAAATGCCGAAGAACGAAAGAATAACCGCAGGGATGAGGTGGGAATAGATGTTAACGGATTCATTATGGAGGTATATGAGGCTCGCGAATGATTTGCCAAAGGAATTGGAAGAAGTTCTATAACCCGAGAGAATGTATTGGTTGTCACGTTGCCAAGGAGGTATTTGGTCCCATTGTAATGGCATTTTAACACACTTGTTGTAGATTTGCACAGCTGTGATATTTTGGTGACGAAGCTAGAATGTCGTTTCCCTTCCGGATGGACTTAAAACAGCACCTAGCAATAACTACATCCCGACCATCCATTTTGCCGCTGATGTAATGAAAACATTGCTGACTTATACTTGTTGCCTAGTGTAATCAAAGAGCCACATTGCTCACAAAGATAGAACCCAACAGTGACGTCATTTTCGGAATACAGGTTTTTACTCTTCCTCCCAAAAGTCCTATAACAGGAAAGAAGTCATCAACCTTCTCTGGGTGGTTCGTTAGCAGACGATGATAAGGAAGCCGAAACTGATGGCGAAGGAGTTTCTGAAGACTCAATCGACGACAATGGCTCTTTGGACTGGGAAGACTCGGTCTCCGAGCATGTCTTGCCCAGTATCGATGAGAAAGAAACATTTTCGATGCAAATTTTACAGCCGGTCGTTGTGTCGCGGCCATCACTGCTCACCGCAATTATGCATCAGTCTCCGCCATTGACTGGCCACCCTGCCAAGACAATAGACACAGGAAGGAGTTACTCGCCACCAGCACTTCGACGGTTACCTATTGAACCAACAAGTCCTTCTTTGACAACTCCACAGGACGTTGATGGCATTGAAACAACCCAGACGATGCGCACTCTTCGTATTCCAGATTCCAATCCGGGCGCTGCAACTTCCTCATCCTCCTTTCCTAATGCATTATCACCTACTACTACTCGGGAGAATATGCTGGCGGATGAGCTCGACGAATCGCTAAAAGGCCATATGCACTGGGAGCATAAACAGAAAAGTGCCACGGCCAACGCGGTTCTCAGTCGACAACCTGAAGCACATCGTTTGTTTGTACCGGAAGAAAACTGTTCCGGCAACCATGTTCAAGAAAAAGCAGATTATTGGTGTGGCATTGATTTCCATTCTGGTCCGTCATCAGCATTAGGACAATCTCACGAGACTCAAATATGGAATCAGTATTTTGATAACGAAACGTGGGATTACCACGTTAAGGGATGGTAGCATCTGGATCTATCATACTGATTGGGAGGAAAGGCGTAAAGCCGTCAGATAGACCTCGAAAGGCCCCATGGGCTGTAAAAACAGAATCATAAAAATATACGTGACTTGTATAGAGTTCCGAAAGGAATAAAGGAATGCGAATAATCGCTTTATCAATATGAATAGGAGCAATTTTATTCGCGCGAATATGGCTGTTATTCATGTTGTGATAAGTGATTGTATTGTGTTATCATTTTTCTTTTTGACTATCAGAAGTACATTTTACTCATATGTTCTCAACAAACTGATTTCTTTATTGAAGCCTCCCAAGCGTGTGGTGTATCGTACTATCAGGACTCCTAAGCTGTTTAAGTAATATGCCTTAATACTATATATTTCTTCACCCCGGTGTGAGTGGGGCGCGCCTCACTTTTCAGCTTTCATCGTCGGGAACCGAAATTGCGACCAGTCTTCCGTATTCCACCATTGTCCGGACCGCAGTTAGACTTGTCAGCCACCAGTCCTCCTCGATGGAGTTACATGCCGGCATTGAGAAGTTGCTCACGGTCCTGGATGATTTCCAATCGTGCTCATTGACATTGGCCAGCAGTGGTATGAAGCAGCCATCCACAACCAGGCGCGAGTACCACATGCCTCTATAATTGCCTCTCCATCAGTTATTATACATACATGATGTGTCACGGTGGTAATATTGGAGCAGTTTGGGAAAGTTGGGATGGGAAATTCGTTCCATCAGTTCTAGCAAGGCTACAGCGGGAGAAATTTGTTGTTCAAGTTGTTGGATATGAACCAACGTTCCTCTTTTTGCCCTATGCCGGGCAAAGATTAGAGACCGATCTTACAATCCAGCAACGGGTTCGAAAGTATCACATGGATTCTGTTCCAGGCATGGAATCCTTGCATCCGGGCGATTCGGCCGCGGCCCCTTTAACCCGAGGGTGATTGCTGTCGCGTTCATTGCCTGACTCGGCGAGGCATCCGTATCTGCAGTGGTAGTTGATTTTCAACAGAGTTGGTCGTGGCAAAAAGTCGATTCATCAACCCACACAGTGGGAGGTCGGCTGTGTTTGTCCCGATTGCGTTTCATCATACTGTGTGAGCTTCGCGAAGTGTGAAAAGGTACAGTGAGGATACAGAGGGGGCAAATACCTTTTATAGCTCCAAACCTTTGTTTCGGCATACATCTTTCGCCCTATTAACGAGATTTTTCTGGTCGCGACATGTTATTATTAGATCCTTACGACTGAGAAAGTGATCTCCCTTAAATTAGCAGGCTATGGTGAAGGCTTGTTGATCTGGATTCTGTCACCGTTGGTTGAAGCTTCAACAGGTTTGCCTGGCTGCTTGCTTTACATCAGAAAATATTTACTGAATACCAGTCTATCCCAACGAATCAACCTTTTGCAAGCGGGAGAGGGAGGAAAGGCCACAGCACAGGATGATAAATATATACCTAGCATTTGGGCAAGGGCTGGATTCATTCCGTCCTCGGAAGGAGTTTCCGCCATCCAATGTAAACATTCATGTCGGTCATGCAACTCACATAGTGCCTGCAGATAAGTGCAGGACTGGTGAACACTCGGAGATTGACGGAGTAACAACGAAAATATATGTTTCAGTGTCAAGAGGGTCACGAGATTGCCTAGAGTAAGGCGTGTCCATACTTCATGCGTCTCAGAGAATAGATATAGTTATTTTCAAAGTCTATACACACTAATAATTCAATATAATGATCTCTAGGCCTTCTTCATGCTGAGGTTGACGACACAGGAGTTATAACACCACCCATTAGACTGCCATTTCTCGAAGTACTTCCGCAGAGTTCCTCATAGACATTCTTGCCAAATATGTAACCGGCCTCATTATTTTGGTAGGAAAATTACGAGGGCCGGCTAGAGCAAAAAAAGAGAACATAAAGAATAATGTAATATTCTGTCGAATACTAAGATTGAACACATGGTGGAAACAAGGTATTATACCCGGAAAATCATGTGACAACTGGTACCAGGCATACCATACAAAAGTGCATAATACAGTTAGTCATCGATGTCCACACAGATTGTTGAAAGAGCGGGTTTTGTCAATTTAGTTAGAGATTCCAATATATCTGCTTTTATCCATACATTGTCGTACGGCCAGATTTCTGTCAATATACCTGTCATGTGGGTGAGATGGCAAGAAAACCTCCACGCTACGTCCGTGAGACGTTGACCACCACTCACCTTCACCGCGCGGCCATTTACCACAACTCACCACAACACTCACCACAACACTCACCACAACTGTTGAAATATCCCGGTTGCTGAGATAATGAGGCTGGGATCACGTGCATACATATATGCCTGTTCACCAGCCTACTTGTATCTTAGACAACATGCAACAATAACACACAATCAACTCCCCTCAATAACATGAATACCGAAGCATCACTTATCAATCAACAGGTTATGAGCCCGGCACTGCTCACCTCAAATTGGACAATACTTCCTACTCCTAAGTTTCCCCATCAAGTGAAAGCTTCATCTATTGACTGAACTGGAATTGTTCATTTAGTTATTCAACGGAGAGGACATTTTTTCTGAGGATCAACAGGAAATCAAATTGTGCGGAATCGCCTCCCAAATTTGACGAAGTCACCAGACCGCTACAGACAGTCGTCAGACCAATCATAGTCTACAGCTATGTTTCACAACAGACAACAGACGTACCACACCGCCACAGACGTACCACACCGCTACAGACATATCATATCAACACAGATACATAAAACAACCTGCCCTCTGTAGCATGCTGATCCACCCGTTTTCCCCCAAAAGAAATCCGGATCTTCTCCAAAAAGGGGCAATCTGCCATTCTGATCTATGACAAAAAGATCGTGTAAGGGACATAAATGGACTAACGAGGAGCTCAATTTTGTATGCTATTTTCGATGCATCCGCCATTGGAACTTCTCGCAAATCCAACAGGCGAACTTTCCATTGCTTTCCCAACACGCAATCGGTGCGGCCTACAGGCGTTTACCTCCGAAAGAGCGCTCACGCAGGGCGCTCGCTGCGGCACCTGTCATTGCCAAATCCCGGCATATCACAGGACGCAACTCCCAACGTCAAGCTCAATCTGAATTCTCCAAACCGGAACAGCGACCGAGCCATCTCAACTCAACAAACACCGAGATTGGACATGCAACCTTGACCTTTAACGGCATTAAATCAAATCGATACAATCTCCGTCCAAACAGACCCACAATCTTTGCAGAGCGAAAACCACGATATATGGTTGACCGCGTCCGATTCCCTCACTTCTTCGAATCTTATAGCAACCATCTCAAGCCATACGACCTACCCGACAGTGAATACGTCCCTCCATCGCATACACCTACCCCAAGCTCGTCGGAGTATTCCCACTCCATCAATTCTAGTCAACCGAGCGAGGCCTCGAGCTTAGACCTATTTGGTCTGGAGCCTCGATCTCCTGAACCATCAAACCACACTCCTTCTGTCCACTCAATTCGCTCAAGTAGCTCGTCAAGTGCCGAATTCTTTAGCACCGAAGAGCCCTGATCTTCGCACGATGGATTCGGCTAAATTCGAACAAATTGGCTTGAGCTCATTCTACCATGCCATACCAATTCTCGATAATGCCAACGACTGGTCGCAGTGGAACCAGAAAGTCAAGGAGTTCCTTCGAATATCTCCCGTGACTAAAGATGAAGCGATCCCACCTCTGGAAGAGGAGGCGGCGCAGCAATGGTCTCACCGTCAGACATTTTACTCGTCAATGATCGCGGCAAAGCTGACCCACAACGCGGCTCAGCGGATAAACGCTTTCGAAATCACTCGAGTCCAATCACTGATCAAAGCGGTGAAAGAAAACTTCAAGCCGGAAGGTTCAGGAACATATGTCAATCTTCAGAGAAGGTACATGTCTCTTACCCGAGCAAAATGTGGGAGTGCACAAGCCCTCGGGGCCGAGATCAGAAAGATCCATGCGGAGAAACTATTACTCGACCCCGCATGTGTCACTTCTGAGATTGAACGAACCTTCTTCTTCCTGCATGCCTTAGGTCCGGAATATGAGAGTTTCCGTGACCATGTCTTCAGGCAAATGGACATTGTCAATGATAGAGACGAGAACGGAAATATCACCAAAGCAGCCCCTTCATTCGACTACATTGAGAACAAGGCCATTGAGGAGGAACATAGGAAAGGACAGCTGAGCAACCAATCCGCAGATGCAAATGCGCTTCCTGCCTTTACACTCAGCCAAAGCCTTGGGAACAAGAAAGTCACACCGTCTTCAGATGGGAAAACATGCCGGATCGAGATCAACAATGTCCCTTTCTGTATTTTCTGTCGAAACCCCTATCATAGGGAACCTCAATGTTTCAAGAAGAATCCCAACCTGAGGGACCAAGAAAAGGAGAGAAGAACACGCAGGCCAAGACCCAACGATGCATATAAGGACTTTCGTAAGCCATCTAAGAGGCGGGCCAGTACGGACCATGAAGACGACGATTCAGAAGGACCGAGAGACCCCAAAAGACCGACGTTCATGGCGACACAAGTCTCAAAACAAGATATCAATGCAGCATTCGGAGCCGAAGTTGAAGGAAACGTGGCCACCTTTGACTATATTCCCAGTATGATGGCCACGAAAGCTCTCTCGATCAGTGATGCCTGGATCGTGGACAGTGGGTGTGCTCAGCACGTCTGTAACAATGCCTTGAGATTCGTCAAGATGGACAATTATGATGGTCCACCGTTGCGAAGCGTCGATACCTCAACGATTCCTTCCGGCATAGGAGTGGCGAATATCTTGTGCAATGTACGAGGAAGAAAGAAATGACTCGTCCTAGATGACGTTCTGTTCGTCCCGACTGCGCATGCGAATCTTATATCCGTTTTACAGCTTCTCAATCGGGGGGCAAAGATTAATTTCTCAAGCAATAGCGCCATTATTCGGAACAAATCAGATGGGAAAAATCTGTTTACTGCGAGCCAATTCCATGGAGTCTACGCACTCGACCTATGGGCGAAATTTGTTTTTCCAGCCTACCACGTCAGCTCGCAATCGGCACTCTGGCACAACAGACTCGCTCACATGAGCGGTGCGAATATACAACGACTCAAAAAGCAAGCCCACGGAATTCGTGATGATGCGCCACGCCAACCTTGCAACCCATGCCTCCAGGGAAGAATGATTGAAACCCCACATCGCCGTTCAGAAGCAGGCAAAAGAGCCAAATACGCCATGGAGCTCCTGCATATCGATGTTGCAGGACCGTTTGAGGAGGGCCTTGATGGCAGCCGCTACTGGCTGACCATTGTTGATGACTGTACTGGATGGGTTGAGATCGTTCCCATACCACGACGGCAAGAATACGTCGTTGAGTCCTTACGGTACTTCCTCGACCACAACGAGCGCCCTGAGCGCAAATGCAGGCGGATTCGTCTTGACCGGATCCCGGAACAAGTGGGAGAAGAAATGAAATTTACCCTCTTCTCAAGGGCAATCCAAGCCGAAGTCACGGGCGTCGACCAGCACCAGCAGAATGGGGTAGCTGAAAGAGCCCACAAGACAATTTACGATCGAGTTGGACCAACGCTCGCGCATGCGAAACTACCGCCCAAATTCTGGCCGGAGATTGCGCGGACTGCGGCCTTCCTCTCGAATCGATCACCATCATCCAAACGCAACATGACTCCGTATCAAGCTTGGTATGGTGACAAGCCTGACCTGTCACGGCTGAGAGTCATAGGATCCAAGGGAGAGTATCTAATTCCACCCAAACAGAGAAAGAAGTTAACGGGACCAAGAACAAGGCCATGTCTACTGCTGGGATACGAAGGAAATACAAACTATCGCATCCTGCTAGAAGACGGCAGAATCATTGGTACGCCAAATGCAGAATTTCATGAAGTCCTCAACACTCCTTCCACGCAGACCAGAGAAGACGTGGGAGCCAAACAGCAGAGCTTTCCTGTGGCAACGGCTGCTGCCGCAGGGGGGAGTGAGACGGTGGGACTAATAAACCAACCGTCGGCCAGTATGCGACATGCATCCGTGCCAGCCTCGGGACGTCAAATCTCCCTGGCGCCACAAGGGCAAATACAGCCTAGATCAAGGGACGACATAGTGCAAGTGCATCTGCCTCAGTCGAGTGATAATAACTCGCAGCCCGCCGTTGCTGGACAAGGAGATATAACCTTTTCGCCTACACGGAGTGACGATACCTTCGGACCCTTATCACCTGCTTCACAGGATTCCGTCCTTAGGATTGACTCACCACCCGGTAGCGACCAGCAACAAGGCGATGCTCAGCAAGGGCGAATCCCAGATTGGCTAGATTGTTCCGAGCTACGGGAGGGTGGCGCAAAACACATAGTGCAACAAGCTTCACTGGAACGCCACCCAGAACTCAAGCTCCGTGACACACAAACACTTCAAGACACACCTAGTGATGACCAAGAAGAACTCATATTGATGAATATCCCTGACGAGAATGTCATTCCGACCTTCCTGACCGTAGCAGCGGAAGAGATAGAACCCTTTGAACCAAAGTCCCTTCGACAGGCCAAGAATGATCCACGCTGGCTTGAATGGGAAGAAGGAATGAGCGAAGAGTTACAATCACTCAAACAAAACAAAACTTGGGAAATGGTTGACCCTCCCAAGGATCGCCGAGTCCTGAGCGGGAAGTGGATTTTCAAGCTCAAACGAGGACCAGGCGGAGAAATCGTTCGCTACAAGTGCAGATGGGTAGTCAGAGGTTTCACCCAAGAAGAAGGTGTCGATTATGATCAGACATTTGCTTCCGTGGTCAAACCAATGAGTTACAAAGCCCTGTTCGCAACTGCCGCAGCCCTGGATCTCGAGATCGAACAAATGGATGTCAAAACAGCGTTCTTATACGGCGAGGTAGACCATGAGATCTATGTTGAACAGCCTCATCACACTACAGACGGCACATCGAGGGTCTGCAAGCTTCGAAAGGCACTCTACGGTCTGAAGCAAGCACCTCGTATCTGGTATCAGACGCTTACCAATTTCCTTCGGGATCTTGGCTTCGAGCCCATCAACGCCGATCTCAGTATCTTTGTTCGGAGCAGCATGTACATTGCAGTGTACGTGGACGACCTGTTGATCATCGGACCAAGCATTGCAGAGATAAAGAAGATCAAGAGGAGCCTCAGAAATCGTTTTCATATGACAGATCTTGGCCCCTGCAGCTACTACCTCGGCATGACCATCCGGCGAGATCGGCAGAACAGAATACTCTATCTCAGCCAAGAGGCTTACGTGCACAAAGTCCTTCAACAATTCGGAATGTTAGACTGTGCACAAGTCAGCACGCCTATAGACACTTCACCTCTACCAGAAAGCGGTCCTGAATACATCTGCCCGTCGAATGTAAAGAACGAGTACCAGCGTGTGATCGGATCGCTGATGTATATCATGCTTGGGACTAGAGGCGATATCGCATACGCTGTCTCGGCGGCAAGCAGATACTTGGCAAATCCTGGTCCACAACATATGAAGCTCGCCCGCCGAATCCTTCGATATCTCAAAGGCACCAAATCCCTCAGTCTTGCGTATAAAGGTCAGCTCCAGATGCTCCGTGGCTTCACGGATGCAGATTGGGCTGGGTGTCACCAGACAAGACGGTCGACGGCAGGATATCTTTTCAACATTGGAAGTGGAGCAATCAGCTGGCAATCAAAGCGCCAGAACATTGTTGCCCTGTCAACCTGCGAGGCCGAATTCATGGGCCAGACGCAAGCAACCAAGGAAGCCATCTGGCTGAGAAGACTCCTCCACGAGCTGAACATGGGCCAGGGAAAACGCGCAACGATCATCTGCGGCGACAACCAGGGAGCCATTGCGCTGGCCTCAAACCCTCAATATCATTCGCGTACAAAGCATATGGAAATCCAGCGAAAGTGGCAAGGAGAAGTCCAAGACGCCGGGACAGTGGAACTCAAGTATATCCCAACGTCAGAACAGATAGCGGATGGCTTCACGAAGCCCCTTGCACGAGATAGATTTGAATGGTTTCGAAAAGGCCTCGGCATTGAATAATAGCCCGGTCAGACACGAACCTTCATACCAAAAAGAAAAAGAAAAACCGGGCATGCAGGCACCCTTTCCTTCCTTTTTACCACTGGTTTTGGGAGGTTTTAATGGGGCTTGGCAACCGTGATGAAAAATCGCTGATATCCTTCTGACAAAGGAGATTAGCGAGTGGGAGTGTTGAAATATCCCGGTTGCTGAGATAATGAGGCTGGGATCACGTGCATACATATATGCCTGTTCACCAGCCTACTTGTATCTTAGACAACATGCAACACAATCAACTCCCCTCAATAACATGAATACCGAAGCATCACTTATCAATCAACAACAACACTCACCACAACACTTAGCAAAACACTCGAGACTCACCAAAACATTCAACATAGTAAAGGCAGTAACCAAAATACTCAAAATACAGGGGAAGACTGCACAAGTGACAAGTTATGCCAGTCATGGGGTTTAAAGATTTTGCTATTAAAAGAAGGCCCCTGGAAATCCCATTGGCCAATTTCAAGGTCTACACGCGAATAGACTCATGTATTATTATTCTCTTCTTTCCGGATTGTCTTAAAAATTCTAGAGCTTCCCCTCCCCCATTCCTTGGGGACCTACCGATGACTCTTTCGGCTATTGGAGCCTTAACGCCGAGACACTCAACAAGGCGGTGGCCCGACAAAGAGTACGAGGTTCGGCTGAGTAATATTAGCATTTCATCACCCTTCGTCATCCATCATACCGTCCAAAATAGTTAAATTCTATCTTTGTACATCTATCCTTCCGTGGATTATCACTCACATTTCGTCGCATGAATTGTATATACCTACCCGACCATTTTTGTCCTAGCAGAAATGACCCCAGATCTTGCTTCACAGCAGCCAGGCAATCACCCGATCACCATGGATCTTCCTCCCTCTCTTTGTAGCCTCGTTTCACTCCCGGGGCCTAAGCCGTCAGAATGCCCCTCTTTTACACAACCACGGGATACCTCGTCGCTTCGGGGCGACATTGAACCGGTGCGCACCTCGACAAGTGAAAAGCGAACCCGGTCGATGATGGATCCCCCATCGCCACCAGCGACCCCGTACGTAGAGAACAAGAAGAGAAGGTACCAAGCCTCTGAACAGACCGAGGAAGATGTCGGCTCCTCCAGGGACCCTTTTCTTTTCCCATTTAATGAATTCATTAACGAAATGCCGCTCTTCGGTCCCAGTTTTCCCCCGGCGCCAATCCCTGAGGCGCTCGCCGGGCAACATATCAATTCACACATGGCGAAGTTTGAGAACAAGCCGAACAAACCGGTGCACGACGAGTACCCCCTGATGTTTTCCTGTGTGCCTATTGTTTCAACCCTGTATAGCCGCAACCCCGCAGCCTGGGCCAGGGAGGAACGAGAAACCTTGGAGCGCCAACTGGTCATGATGAAATATTGCCGACCAAGACAAGTCGGCGCAAAGTTGAAGCACACAGCTTCGGTCACTGCAAAAGAAATGAAAACAATGCAGCCGCGCGTTCAGCTGACCTCCCGAATCAAGCCTGCCCTTCAATCCTCCCCCGAAAAAACAGATCATTGATACTTATGACTCGCCTATGGCATTAGTCTCAAAATCGTCGCACATCTTGGGTAGAATCATATATGAAGACATGTACTCTGTACACAGCGAGATATTTCGCCATTCATTTTATATTCCACTAGTGTGCACACTAATGCAGTACTGTTCACTGGGCGCAGACCAAAACACGTCGGCGAAGTGTCCAATAAAAGGCCATTGGTAGGCCGCTCATGAGAGGTCAGAGTAATAGCAAAATTGCACTTCACTCCTAGTTTAACCAACTGTCAACAACACAATCACTCCACATTTGACACTCAAAAGGTAAATTAACACTAGCTCTAACAACGGGGTCAGACCGATGATCTCAATTGGGAAGTTATATCTGAACACCCTGCAGGACCTGGCCAATCCGAAGAACAGAATTGGCAATTAAAACGATATACTGGTTGTCTTCAGGAGCGAGTGAGTCTAGCACATGAAGAGGCCGGTCAAGGAGGTCTTAATTACGGATGTTTCCTCAACGGCTTCTAGATGCTCAGGTGTCAATGTACAAGCTATTCCTTGAGATACGGCAAGTTCACTGCTTCTGGAGGAGGGGTGAAGAAGGAATATCAAGTAAAAGGATGGTAGGTATTTCTTTGAGAGATCAGCCCATTCTGAGCTCATTAGAACGATCTTCGAAAACAGCCTCTGTTTTCCGAAGCCACGCCCATATCTCCATGACCCACCTGAGCTGGCGCTCAGCCGAGCCTTTACCGCAAATTTCAAGGCTTCATACTCAGTACCTTTACTATGTGCAGCCAACAGAGTCATCTCTTCACATCGTTGCTTTCACTATCCTGTAGCCCCAAAGAGTAGTATTGCGGACCCTTAGGCGTTACCAAACTAGCAATGATATATCCTAATGCAGTTCCAAACATTTGAAGTGCTAGCTCGAGCGGTAAAGGATTGAAATCGATTCTGCCGAAGATACTTTTTGTCGAACTTCATATGCCGCATGAAGGAGAGGTGGTGGAAATGGTGGATACGCGCCAGGCGTTGAAAAACAGGATGAAACGATTTGTTGCAACGGTGGAGCATATTATGGATAACATTGAAAAACATAGAACCTGTGCAAAGCAGGTAGAACAAAAATAGTAATGATAGAGTAATATCATGCCTCAAAAGAAGGAGGTAGTGAACTACCGAGTCGACAATTGCATTAATAGAGCGCACGTCGACTAATTTGCTCATCTCCAATGTTGCCTTTAATAAAAGCATGCCCATTTGGCTCATTACGATA
This sequence comes from Penicillium sp. E22, assembly GCA_035048945.1. Taxonomy (NCBI): domain Eukaryota; kingdom Fungi; phylum Ascomycota; class Eurotiomycetes; order Eurotiales; family Aspergillaceae; genus Penicillium; species Penicillium sp. E22. Next base: position 16,472 of record JASJUN010000292.1, read on the forward strand.
TATACTAAGAATTTCTATATAATTATCATCTATAAATAATCGGCAAGATGGCGGCTACCCATGTGTGATTTGATACCATTCGCTATGTCTTAACCTCAACCTATCCCAGTGTTTCAAGCAGATTAACCATCCTATTTACATCCATTCAAACATATGTGCCCCACGTAGGCTGGAGAAAGTTCGAAAATATGTGAACTAGGCTGCGGCGTATTCCTTCAGAGGCTAGATAATCTACGGAAAATTGTGATATAGGCAGCAACTTATTCGTCTAGTATTGCGACTATAGTCCTCTCAAAAGCCACTACAGGAATGATCTGCAGGGACAAGATGACAAGATATAGCGTGACCAGATAAGAATTGTTCGATCGTTGAGACTATCCACCAGTGATCTTTCTACAGTAGGATATGTTGAATGATCTCGTCACCGATGAATGCCTGGTTTTGGTGGCACTCGGTGCTTTTGTTTGCTAGGATCCAGGGCATAAATACCCTGTTCTCCATATATTGAATGACCAGAGATTTCTTCCTCCTCTCTCCCCCCTCTAGCAGCCATAAAAGAATCCCCCAGGTACCCCAATACTCACAGTAGATTTTCCGCATGTTGTTCAAAATGCGGATCGAATGTTGCCAAAGGGACGCCAAAGAAGCACCGAAGAAACGCCGCAATGCAAAGAAACTAGCCTCAACAACGCGGGTTCGAAAAATGTTTCAGGGCTGCCTTGACACATAGTTCGTCTCCCAGTTTTCGCAGACCGAAAGAACCGGGGTAGTTCCGCGCTTTTCGAGAAAATTGGCCATCAGAAGAAGGCCGCGGAGCTGATCTGCGAGAATCCGTGGAGAGTATCCATTTTTGAAGAGATTCCTCTTCACCGGCAGTATCCTTAAGTGGACATAAGTCGCCTTTCTCGGGGCCCTGTAAGCCCACAAGACCCTTAGGTGCGATAGCCCGACACATCTCTGCCTAGATATGGGCGCGCCATGACCAAGCTAATACCTCCACTCAAGGGCTTTGTAGATGGCTCCCCACTGTAGATCATGTCATAGGTAAGGAACTATGCTGCCTACCATCAGGCAGACAGACACCGCTCCGTCTGTGGATTACTCATAGAAGGTCGGCGATGGGTCCATTTCAACGATTGGAAAACTACACCAAGAGGGAGAAATGAGTAGAGGAACTCGGTTGAGGGAACTAGGAAGCGGTGTTTATTCGCGACGACGCAATAGCCCTACTTTCGAGGCATATTGTGAGATGTTACCACTTGAACTTTCCCTCATTTGGTCAAATAAAGAGCCTAAATGATGAATGGAGAATGCACCAAGTAAACCGGGCGAGAATTTCTAACAATATGCGACAGTGTATTTAGGGAGTGCACTCTACGTCTACATGCTCTATAATATCTGGTAGCCTGTTTATCGCCTTGTGATACGTCAGAATAAATGAATTAGAAACACTGGACGAGAACTAATCACAGTCCCGGCCATATGTTGTCAAAATACATGCTATGTCTGAGATGCATTTAGTGTACAATCAAGCTCCCATTCCATGCACTTTATTGATCAATATCTATAAACTCAACAAACTGTGAGAGAGTTAGATGTTTACATTTGATCCGTATCCTGCGCATAAGGAACGCGATACATAAACTTGAAATAGTTCAAATACGCAATTCCCGTATATGTGACGGGAATGTATCTAGCACCTCGTCGGATCCACCACATTGCACACTTGGCTGCCCAGTCTGCAGAAAATACAGCAGTTCCCATGGATGAGTGAAATGAGGATGGAACGATATGGCGGTAAATTATATCAGGGTCATCAAAAAAGGAACGAGCGTACGGCAGGAACCTTCGTTTCGACTGAGAGTAACGTTGTAGTCGTACATTTCCCCAGGATGGATGGAACTCAATCTCGCTGCCAACGTACCAAACTTCCGGAAGCGCCGGGCAGGCGAGGTTGGTCGCTCTGTGCTGCTTGAATAATTTGACAAGTCGGGTAGCTGAATCGCAGTTTGATGCAACTGCGTCCTCGCCATTGGAGCCGTGAGCCAGGATTAAAACGTCGGAGTTAGAAAGCACTGGGAGCGCTTTTTCAAAATAATGATGATCCCAATCAGTACCAAATTTTAATTTGCGAATGCAGGCTACCCCTTCTTCACGCTCAAGCTCTGTCACAATTGCACGGCCAAATGCTCCGCTTCCCCCGGTGATCGCAAAGCGCTTGCGTCTGAAGGAGTAGGCAGTACCCCAAATCCAGTCGAAGACTTTAATGAACGAACCGATGTAACGATCCGGGAAGACATGATGGAGTGCGTGGAACTCTGGGCCCACGAATATCCAATTGGGGTCCTTCGGGGCGATTTTGTAGATGAGATGGTTTGAGTCGCGGCCACTTGTGAGGATGACAAAAGTGGTTCTCAGCATTTGAATGCCAATCGTCGACCAAAGGTGATTTCTTGTGGACCACACATGGCCATTAGGCGTCACAAAACTGGCAAAGATATACCCCAGTACGGTCCCAGCGATTTGAAGTGCTAGCTCAAGCGGCAAGGCATGAAATCGATTCTGCTGAAGAAACTTTTTGTCGAAATTCATGTGCCGTGTGAAGTAGAGGTGGTGGAAATGGTGGGCACGTGCTAGGCGTTGAAAAAGAGGGTGAGATGATTTGTTGCAACGGTGGAGCATATGATGAATTACGTCAAAAAACAGAGAGCCTGTGCAAAGCAGGTAGAACAAAGATAGTAAAGATGGAGTAATATCATGCCTCAAAAGACGGAGGGAATAAACTATTAGATCTGCAAATCCATCAAGAGAGCGCACGTCGACAGGGTTGTTCATCTCTAAGGCGGTGTTCAAAATGGAAATGTAAAGAAGGATTGAGTGCTAGGCAGTATTGATCGCAGGGCTCATGTGATGCGAGATTGTTCTTATGTCTTCAGAGCACACACGGTTTGTCTTTATATGAGCATGCCCGTTTGGCTCATTACGACATCTACAGAGCATTTTTGTACCATTTTCGTTTATAAATAACCCGCAAGATGGCGATTACCCACGTATGATTTGACACCATTTGCTATGTCTTAAACTCAACCCATCCTGGTGTTTCAAGCAGACGAACTGGCATTCTGATCTACCCACATTTAAACAAATGTGCTCCATGTAGGCTGGAGAAAGTTCGGAAAAATGTGAACTAGGCGGCGACTTATTCCCCCAGTATTACGACGACAGTACTATCAAAGACCACTATAAAACTAATATTATTTTCCACGGCCGGAGACAAGTAGGCGAAATGGAGATATGTCGGGAACAAATTCTGACACGAAATGAAACATGCTCTTTTGCAGAACCTACTGATAGGATCAACACTGTTGGAAACGGGGCCTAGCCAACTTCGGACTCATGTTTGATCAAGACTTGCTGGGTGGTAAAACTAACCAAAGTAACTCATGACGAACTTCAAATTTCTACGGAATGCTATCAGCCCGTGCCCGGGGAGGAGACTTGATAGCACTTCACGATTTGTACATAATGGAGCATTTCAAAGCCCATCGCGTCGTTGTTAGCTTCGAGTCAGATATTCACATATCGCACTACAACTTATGAAGGTTGCAGATGTATATTTGGATAAGAATAGCACCGAGGATGCATTTCGTTAGCACCCCGATTTTTTGGGCAATGATTTGCAAGAGCTTGATCCGCTGTGGTGCTCCTTGTGCGGTATTTTATCTTAGAACGGCTAGATTCTCCGCCAAGCCTTTTACTTGTGAAACTGAGATTTGCGGTACTTTATCTTAGAACTGCTGGATCCTCCGCCAAGCTTTGTGCTATAAACGATTCCGAAATATAAAGCCCTGGTGGCACAAAGCCCGGATTTTTCGGACTCTCCTATAGAGATCAAGTTAACATATTAGGGCGCATCGCATAGATGCCACGATAGGTCTTTGAGAGGGAAGCAAAGAGAGAGAGAGAGAGAGAGAGAGAGAGAGAGAAATACGATTGTATTGAACTAACTGGACTGACTGACTGGGGGAAAGGAGAGGAACGGAAAGAATCCAGCTCGCCCCAATCAAATGGCATAAAAGCCCTACAGGCATGCCCACTTTCCAGCCTGAAAATAAAAGCAGAAAGAACGGTTTAATTACGCAATGTGCGGATCATTTATTAGCCATCTATTCTGTGATGCTAGCGCCAGCAACTAAAAATTCATCCAACATTGACCATCATTTTTGTTGATTGCCCCTGCCTTAAGAAAACTGTTTGCTCATTAGACCTGTGAGAAATGATAAAGTGTGAAAATAATCAGCTTGTGCCTTTTGCCTAATCCCGGCTATAGCTAGGATGATTTTCATAAGGTACTTAACATCCAGCCGAGCTATAGATATAATGATTCATGGATAGTCAATTCCCAACACTTCATAAGAGATTCGCAGCTCACTATCTCTTTTTCATTCTCTTTTATATCCATCCTAAGGTCGACGTGAAGAAACTGGATTCCAACCGGAAGACCACCGAGAGGATGATGCCACACGCGACAAGTATAAACGTACTGATTATTCCAATGCTCTTCACCAGAAGTACGTCGATCTAAGCAGCCTTGCAATGATCTAATACCGTTCGCCATGTCTTAAACTCAACCTATCTTGGTTTTTCAGGCAGACAAACCATCCTCCTGATCTTAATCAAGTGTGCCCTAATAGACTAGAGAGCTTTGGAAAAATTATGATATAGGCAGCAACTTGTTTCTCTAGTATTGCAGCGATAGCCCTGTCAAAGGCTACTACAGAAATGATCTGCAGGGACAAAGATGGTATGACCCGTCATCTAATTATAATTCGATCCCCAACATCTGCCAAGATAGCTAGGCTATAGGTAGTCTCGGTCGTTGTGGGGGCTATGTGGGGTTGGTGACGGCCGAGATAGATATAGGTAAGACAGTCCCGGTTAGTGTCTTCAGCCGCTGCAGTGAGTTGCGATGGCCCGGGACAATAGGGATCGATGAGAGCTTGTCGAGCAATCTTAGGCAGTGGAAGTATCCTTTCGGTGATCAAGGCCATTGCAGGCAGAGGGAAAGAGGGATGTGATCCATGAAAAAGGTTCACATGGGAGTCCCACCATGTATCGTTGGTTTTTGTGACGTATGCGAAAAATTGGGTAATGCCTACTTTGACGGACTGCTGGTTTCTAAATGCTTGATAAATTGCCAAGTGTGCTTGAAAGTCTGCCCAAAGGGCGTTTTCGAATGCCGAGCGAGCGATTTTGACTACGTATGCTCGACCGGGCCGTTCGAAGACCATTCCACATTGGCCAAAGCCAATAGTACGGAAGCAAACTGAGGACCCCTGTTGTGCGGTGTTCAGTAATGCGGATGAGGACGCTGTTGAAGTAACGGAACTCGATAAGACCCGACTCTGGGCTTCACGCGGGTCGGGAGGAAGTTGCAACTCCGAGGTAAGCTCTTCATTTCGTGCAGCATCAGGTAAGGCGGATAATTTGCTGGTAAGCTCGATGCTCACTTGTTGACGATCCATGTTGGGGATAAGTAAAGTTGAAATGCTGAAATGGTCAAATGAGCGAATACTTGGGACGGCAGTTGCTGCCTGGCTCACCACTCTGGAGCTTCCACACATCCAAATTTCACGCTGTTACGACGTAATTGCCCTATTTCTGTATAATAGGCTATAAATTTTAATATCCAAATATCCAAGATAAAGAGCTACGGCATAGAGAAGAGGAATACTCGCTTATACAACCTTGATTTGTCTTTTTTGATATTCCTTTTCCTTGTCTTTTTGGTGGCCGTTTCTACATAGTGACATGCAGCCATATGGCTAAGCTTGGGCACAATGTTAACAAGGGAAGATATAAATGCACGGGCAGATGCGTCCATCCAGGTAAGTCCTCAGCATCAGCCCTGGCCGCATAGCCATGTCACCCAATGCCCATTCGACTTGACTAAAACTAGCAAACTGAGAGATGCAGGAAGATGAATATCCATGCACACAGAAAACAGGAAGAAGAGGGAGAGGGGTGATAAACCGAGAGTACCTACAGCTAGGAGCTATCCACCCTAAGCATAGTCATTATGGAATTTGGAAGTATGTTGCGTTTCCAAGGTTTATATTTGCATTAAGCCATCAAATACAAGAGCTCTGGCAGACTTCAGGCCCTTTTGATCGAGTTGCTCAACGATTCCCTCAAGGTAGGCAATGTCAGCCTGCTGCCCAGAGCCAAGTGACTTGTATACTTGATATGCTATCCGGAGTGGGAAAATGGTAGATGTCGGCCCAAAAAGTCCCATCTCCTCTTGTAGTAGGTAGACCATACTCAGAGATATATTTTTCGCAAATGCGATGATCTGGGCTTGAATATCATCGTAGTTCATATCAAGCTGCCCGATCCAGATTGGCTGTTCTTGGCCATGGCTAGGAAGATGCGTAATGAATCTCTTGAGTTCGGAGAGGCAGACAATTCGGAAGGCCCATATGTGGGTAAACGCGTTGGCCATGGTGACGTTGGGGTACCAAAAAAGAGGTAGATGTGTATCGTCAGAGGTCCTTGATTCTACTTGTTGTGACACATAACCGCATCACCAATAACAAGGTTGGTCTCCTTTCTGCAACGCCATTTCCCATTTATCAAGGCAAATGAGAACGTTGATAAACGAACCGGGTATCTTGTTGATATCGGACAAGTCGCCCTGGGCCAAGCTTCCTAGGACGCAATCGCTTTGGTGGAGCAGGGCGGGAAGGATGACAACTTCATTAAGGAGGCTTTGAATGAGTGATGGGCAGAAATGAGAGAACGGGGTGTCAATCCATGGTTGCGATGCTAAAAATGTAGGCTGGCGGCTTCGTAACGCCTGCATTATCTATATCCAAGCTCAACAGCCATACGCCAGAAAGATCAGAGTGGCAGAGAACGAACCAGAAGAGGTCGAAAACCGACGAATAGCTTATGTAGTAATCCGAAACTACACATGTCCGCCCCGTGGGCATGTAACAACAGGCCTACAGCCTGGATATGCGATGCGATAGCGGCGACGGAATCTGGAATCATAAGCTTTGACCAGTTAGCGAGCGCGTAGATAAATGCCAGACTGGGAGAATAGTACCTCCACTAGCGTAAGACACATAATAGCTGGTATCTGTTCAGTGCTAAGGGAACGGGGATTCAAGCCAAAGCTTTGTCGGAGTGTGTGAATTGCCATGTCATAGGTTTGAGAGCAAGTTATGTTGGATTTGCTTGGCTGAGATAGTAGTGAAGCTCCCAATGCTGCGACCGCCCTCGGAAGAACCAGACTGGGAGTGTTCAGGTATGGAAGGCTCGACAGCACTTCAACCCAAGACCCGCAGATTCGAGGCTCCATATAGTCCGAGTTGCACGTTTGTATAATCCCTTCGTTTTGGGGAACAAAACTTTTCGTTATTAACTCTGTGAAATTACATACGATGAGAGGGTTCAGATAGACCTGAAGAGGTATAGGTCCGGTTGGCGAGTCTTGTTGATCGGCACCTAATAATGTCTCTTGGCCCTCCTTTCGAACAAGTGCAGCTTGGTTGTGTTGCTCTGAAGTAGACGAGTTCATCGGAGTGTGTGATATAAATTTCCAATCTGTTCGATAGCCGTCGCACTTGTGACCCGAAAGGACACATTGGCTGCATCCTGGACGCTTCCCATCGCACTAAAATCATAAGAACATCAGTGGTCCAATCCCAATGTGGCAAATGATGTGAGCACATACCCCTAGCTTCCGGGTTCTACAATTCTGACAAACAGATTTCTGCTTGACTTTCATTGTATTTGGGGTGATGAAATATTGAAAATCCCCCAAGCCCTGGAGGTCTAGAAGGACCGTACCCGTGGACCGTACCGAGATTCTATGACGTAAGAAGTCTTGGCGGAATATATATCCAAATCGGGGTTCGGCCCCACACTTCCTTTTTGGCTACATATGGACCTACATATGGGTTTCAGGGTATACATAGTTGAAGAAATGACAACGTTGGGATTTCTCAGGTGTACTTTGAGTGTAGTCAGTTGATTCTTTGAAATTCAGCATCGACAATCGAATGATAGAAAAATTCATGGGTGCTGATCTGCTTTCCGCTCTCGTCGTATCTCCTAGGAATCACAAGTGAGACACCATCGATGCCTCGAGGCTCGTAGTCCAGATTCCGGGCAGCACATGTAAGAATCTCCGGTCCGAATTGCTCCTTGAGCCAACAGGCAACCATGTCCATTCCCGCAACAGCACCAGCTCCAGTCCAGATATTCTCGTCGACAACCCATTTCTTTTCCTTAGTCCAGTTGACGGCAGGATAATTCTCTGTCGCCCATTTATACCCGGCATGGTTGATAGTTGCGTTCTTTCCATCTAGAAGCCCCGTAGATGCAAGTACAGCTGAGCCAGTGCAAGTCGTGAAAAGCAACTTTCCTGCATTGATATGTTGACGGATGAAATCAACATATTTTGGGTGCAGCTTGAAGCCTTCGGGATTCGGACCCCCTAGCAAGATAATATCGAGCTCGGGACACTCATCCACCGTGGTAGTTGGGGTGAGGGTAATGGCACTAGTGAATAGGTGGAAGGGCTCTTTCGTGATGCCAATATGATGAAAAACAAAGTCTGGCGCCTGAGAGATGGCATCGTCATTGATGGGGCCAAACATTTTGGACACTTCCAAGAACGCAGAATTGGCGGAGTGAAGGAGATCGACTGGGCCGACAACATCAATCGCCTGGTAGTCATAGACCAGAATACCGAGGTGAATAGGCGCCATTGCAAGCACAAACAGGATGCGAGTTCTAATAAACTAAAAAGAACAGTGTCTTGATGAATGATCATATGCTTGCTCGTCTTATATATATTCAAGGCATTTGTTACACCGTTAAGTACTACTAGTAGTACACTTGGCGGGAAGCGTCGGATATCGAGTACGTTTAACGGCAGAGTACGGAGTAGCGCATATCTCGATTTTGCAAATAAAAAGGCTTGGCGGGGAATCTAGCCGTTCTAGGATAAAATACCGCGCAAAGAGCGCTAGAGCGGTTCCTCTTGTAAATCATTTCCCAAAAGAATCAGGGGTACTAACGAAATGTGAATGACATGCCTCTAATAGTCAATCCTTCCAACTACAACCTGCCTAATTTGTAATATTAGTTATACCTTCTTACCTCCAAACTAACAACGACGAGGCAATAGGCTTTAAAAATATTTATTAGGTACAAAATCGGGAAGTGTTATCATGTCTCCTTCTCGTGCGTCGGGCACGGGCTAATAGAACTCTGCAAGGTAGAAATTTCAAGCTTTTCGGTTCTACTGGGTAATGAGTTAATTTAGTTGGTTTTAGCACCTACCAGAGGTACAAAGATCTACACTTGGCTATAAATAAATGATTGCTGAGACAATAAATAATCTAGTAACGTCGGCAGGTTGGATATTGTGAGTATATGTCGGTAGTAGCTCGGCGTAATTGGACTGAGTGAGTTCAAGGAGTCATCGCCAGTCTAGAGTTTGATAGTGTAGTTTTAGGGCTCGAGTATAGTCTTCTATAACTCGTATGGCAGTTTATTTTGGTAGACCTTCTGTATTCTGGAGTCGTGTATATAGGAGAAGTTACCGAGAGGTTTGATGGCATTAGTGGTGCATCCGTTGATCATCCTTGTAGGCCCGGACAGCGTTCGGCGAGGGGAAAATTGTTTGCATAGCTGAGTCGATACTAGATAGACAGCGAAGACAACGAGAGAGCAGCGAGCTTTCTTATTCTCTTTTCTAAGAAGGCTACTATGGTAGTTTATCTGGAGATGAGATGCCGTAAGTTTGACGATTACGGGACATCAATTAGTAACTGATTATTTTGGAAAGATTGCTGAAGCATAGGGGCTGAGCGGCACGCCCTGCTCAATTGGCTAGGCTCCATTTCCAATAATGCTCATCCTCTTAGGAATTTCCATTAAGGAGGATCTTTCATCCCTTGCCAGAATTTGTTCCCGATATGTCCATTTCACCTACTTGTCCCCGGCCGCGGAAATGAATATTAGTCTTGTAGTGGCCTTTGATAGTACTGTCATCGTAATGCTGGAACAATAAGTCGCTGCCTATTTTATATTTGTCCGAACTTTCCCCAGCCTACGGGGGGCACATTTTTTTGATTGAGTGTAGACTACAATGCAGGCAGTCTGCTTTGAACATCAGAATTGGTTGAGTTCAACACATAGCGAATGGTATCGAACCATACGTGGGTAGTCGCCATCTTGCGGATTATTTATAGATAAAAGATGTTACAGAAATCCACCGTATACGTCGTAATGGCCAAATGGGCATGCTCATATAGAGACAAACCGTGTGCTCTGAAGATATAAAGGGCAATGTTGCTTCGCTTGAACCTGCAAATACTGCCTGGCATTCCTCAATCTTTCGCTACATCTCTATTTTAAAGGCAACATTGGAGATGAGCAACCCAGTCGGCGTGCACTCTATTGATGGAATTGCCGATTTGGTAGTTTATTACCTCCATATTTTGAGGCATGATATTACTACATCTTTACTGTCTTTATTGTACCTGCTTTGCACAGGTTCTGTGTTTTTCGATGTCGTTCACTATATGCTCCACCGTTGCAACAAATCGTCTCACCCTCTTTTTCAATGCCTAGCACGTGCCCACCATTTCCACCACCTCTACTTCACACGGCACATGAATTTTGACAAAAGGTATCTTCAGCAGAATCGATTTCAAGCCTTGCCGCTTGAACTAGCACTCCAAGTCGTTGGAAGCACACTAGGGTATCGCTTTTCCAGTTTTGTGATTCCTAACAGCCTCGTGTGGTTTACAAGAAACCACCTTTTTTCCACATTGAGTTCCATCCACCCTGGAGAAATGCACGACTACAACGTGACTCTCCGTTCAAAAGAAGGACGTTCCTGCCACAGGCTCGTTCCTTTTTTGATGACCCTGATATAATCTACCGCCATATCGTTCTACCTTCGTTTCTTTCATCTATGGGAAATGCTGTACTCTCTGCAGACTGGGCGACTAGGTGTGCAATGTGGTGGATCCGACGAGGTACAAGATATATTACCGTCACATATACGGGAATTGCGTGGTTGGACTATTTCAAGTTTATGTATCGTATTCCTTATGCGAATGATGCGGATCAAATGTGAATATCGAACTCTCTCAGTCTGTTGAATGTACAGATATTGGTCAATAAAGCGTATGGATGGGAGCTTGATTTCAGTCTAACTGTATCTTGAATATAGCATGTGTAAATAGCAGACGCCATTTTCAAGGAATGCCTTCTTTTAGGAACTAATTATATCTGCCAGAAGTGCTAACAATGAGAATCTCATTTTTGAGTATAAATTATTTCTTGTTCGCCATGTCTTACCGATAATCTAAATTGTTAGATTTCTGGGAACAGCGAACCAAAATAGCCTGGAAAACAGTGGCATGTGTTATTTAGAGGAGATCGGGTTGAGAAGAAACTAGCTTTCTTAAACTCGCTGTCTTTTTGCATCATCCATCCAGAAGTAGTTGTTGGAAGGCAAGCATCTTCTTGAGATCCTCCACCTCCTCTTCGATGATTTCAGGAATACCTTGGAACAATTTCTCCCTTGAGTGACCGGTTGGTGGCCCCGAGGGCTTGCTCCCGCCCTGTAGGTTTCTACCGGCCCTTCTGTCCCATTCTAGCGGAATATTTAAGGTGCACCTACTTCACTTGGTTGATAGACCCCAAAATAATTCATTGGAAAAGGACAATGGAGGCAGACCTTTATATTAAAATAGTTGGTTGGCAGTCTATCTGCTCATTTTGCATGCCGTTGCAGTGTCGACGCGAATCACTGACTGTTGCGATTTTTGTAAGATTTAATGTACTAATATACAACCAAAGCACTCGAAGGCCATTTGATGAGGGCTTAAGCCCTAGCATTGTAAACCATATTTTATTGTCGTTCTAAAAAACGGCTCGACCTCTTGTAAAACATTGCCCGAATGTATCAGGGTGTGACTGCTATGGAACAGGGGGAGAGGGAAAGAAGAAGAAACTAGCCAATATAGCTAGATGAAGACTAACAAACAAGGCAAACACTGTCCCTCAGACCACTGAAAATTGGTTAATCACGTTAATCATGAGCAACATCCACCTTCATCCTTTGCTACCGTGGACGTTCGGCAGAAGCACGAAACGTTCACTGGAATGTCAGCAGATGCCACAGCAATGTCCCGTGCAGGTTGAATGAAAGCAGCCTCTTGGACCTTTCCAAGGCGAGTGAAGCATTCGTATAAGCCATGCAACCCCCAAACATTGTTGAGCTTTGCCTTACGCCGAGGATAGTCTATAGCAAAGCCAAGATCCTCCTTGAACAGCGTTTCTGCTTCTTCAACACGTCCTTGCTCAAGGAGCAAGCCACCGAGCGCATGGCGAACTGGCTGCATCCAGGGAGGAGGATCAGAGTACGCGAGTTCATCCTCGAGCACAATGGCTTCCCGAAGGTAATTGAAGCCCGTCTCGATATTTCCTTTTCGATATTCTAATTCACCAGCAAGCATAAAAGAGGCCACTGCGAGAACATCTTCCTCCTTGCATGGAATACTGTTGAGTCGGGAACTAGGAACGGCCTTACGCGCCGTTTCGAACTCCTTTTGAGCAGCTTCGGCTTCTGCAATCCGCCCAAGTGCGCTAAACGCAAGCCCACGGGTGTAATGGATGGTGGCTGTAGTTACACAGTATGTATCGCGATCGGCGGGAAGCTTGAGGTCAAGAATCTCCTCCCAGCGACCAAAGCGCACCAACACATGCGCCTTACTTGGCAGAAAGCTCTCGATAAAGTCTGCCACTGGGGGGCTTTTGACAGACAGGAGATTCGCATCAATGACCTGCTCGAGTTTTTCTGCAGCGGACATCGCGTCTGTGAATCGGCCAGCCATCATAGCGGAATACAATTTTGCACAAATGTAATGCACCCGGTAGGCTGTGTACTGTACTGTACCCGTCTCTCGAGCAAAATAGACGTCATCCGCAAGGATAGCTTCGTGGTTGGAATCGACACCATGGCGATAGTCTCCAACGGCAGCATCAATATGCGTCGGCATATGTAACAGATGCGAAGCGTGCGGAACCAGGCCACGTAGTCGATCCGTAGCCGGTAGAGCCAATTCAGGAAATGGCGACATCTCCATAACGTGTATGTGCAAGTGGCAGATCGCTGGATGATTGCGGCCACTAGGTTGCTTCAGTTGCAGCTCAATCACTTCACGAGCCTCGACTGTGTGATCCCCGGTTGGTTTACCGGTGTTCAAGTCCCACAGCCCGCGCGGAGTGATACATATCAGTGCTTCCGCGAACAGCACAGCCACGTCCACATCATTGCTGAAATTTTGATATACAGAGCGCATTGCGTTTGCATACGCGCGGTCGAAGGGGCCAAGATCCTCGGGGATGTCATCAATTGGGGGGAAGCGAGTGCCAATTGCCCCGATCAACGCTTGTTCGACTGGTGTGGCCTGGCTCGCTAGTTTGGACGCTTGGGCAAGGATATCGTTCGCCTTCCTGATAGAAGTCTGACGGTCTTCTGGGTCAAAATATCTCCATGCTTTGTTGTAGTTGGGCCCAGTGGCATAAGCAATTCCCCATATCGCCATAGCGCAATTGGGATCACTTTCGGCAGCTCGTTCGAAGCACCGAACTGCCTCGCTATGGTTGAAAGAATAAGCCCATATCAGTCCCCGATCGAACCATAACTGGGCTTCTGCTGATGAGGTGGTCACTGGTCGACGATACGACCCAAGGTCGTAATAGGCCTCTTGCTCAGCTTTGGCGGTGTGATCGGGTTGATCCCTAATTGGATGTTAGAGGACAGATAATATTACCAATTGTGTTCAAGAGACTGACCGCATATTAGAAGTAGCGAGGTTAGCAGGTTAGTTGTAATCCTAGTGTCAGAAGATTGATAGTTGCGAAGATGGGGGTCACTTTATATATCTAAGATATCTAAGAAGATTGGTCAATGATTTCATCAGCCACATATGATAGAATCATCATCCCCAAGTGATTTCTAAGAGAAGAACACCCCAGGATGCACGCCACTACATTACTTCGGGCGGGATACCGACGCAATTTGGCGATTATTTAAGCTTTCGAAGTTTCCAAGGTCTCTGAGTGGTGCTCGCCAGTCCCCGCCTTGTCCCAGAATGGTTAGATTACCCGCCAAGACTCGATAAGTGGAACGGAACGTCCGGATAATGCTTTGTCTTTGATCAACTCCGATCAAGCTCTTCTTCGCCGAAGGTAGGACCCGCTGGCAGAATGAAGAGGATTGCCAATCGTATTTTCTGTCGGTTAGCTGGGTTCCCTTTTCTCTTCCGAATTTGGGAGTGATAAGACCGCGGGGGCTCACCGCAGCAGTTGAATCCAGAGTCAATATTTTACCAGAGTATTTCCTGGCCGACGATGTTTACCCATTGATCGATATGTATCTTCCAACAGAAATAATTGACCTTGTATGATTTGTACCAGTCCAGCTCTGCGCCAATACTAATCTTTTGGCAGATTACATTTTATGTCGAGATCAACACTTCGCAATCTTCTTCAATGACATCGACTGTTCTGGCATTTCGAATAATCAATGACAGCAACCGGGCGGATTTGGCCAATCTCCGCTTTGTAAATAAAAGCCTTTGTCGTAGTGCCTCGGCTCGTCTTTTCCGACACATCATAGCTGTTGCCCATTCATCGTACCACAATACGCAGTTGCCATCTTTGGGAAGGCTGGTGAACCTTTCCAACAGCCCATATGCGCAATATGTGCGCCAAGTCGACATTGGATACTGTTCCTTCCCATGTTCGATGCAGGAGGTTATATTATACACGGAAGACTTTGCCGCCTTGCTGTCGCCATGCTTGCGCCAGTTTCCCAATCTCAAAGCTCTCGACTTCCGTGGTCCGCCATTGGCATGCTTGCCCCATGATAAGATAAAAGCATCAATTGACTCGATGCTCATGTCGTTATGCTACGTGCCTCTGCCCAACCTGACTGAACTTGAACTTCAATTACCAATGACGAATGACTTTGCTCCATTATTTGCCGAGAATATCAGCGCATTGCGAATACCGATTGAGCAGACTCTCAATCGCCTTCACCATATTGGCTTGCATGTCTATGCGCAAACAAACCAGCAGTCCTACGTGGCCTACTTGTTGAGAATCGTGGAACTTTCAACAAACCTGACTTCTCTTTCGCTTAGTAGCACAAACTACTTAAGCATTGATCGTCTGAAGCTCGGCTCAACGGTTCGCCTGCGGTGCTTGTCCTTGCGCAAAGTGAAAATCTCATCTCGAAATCTCATCAATATTATTGAGCAATGTAACGAATCGTTGCAGTATATCGAGTTTCGACACGTGAAGATCGAGTCTGGCACATGGAGAGAGATTCTGCCCGCAATGGATAGTTTACTCTATTTGTATGACTTCGACATATCTATTGGTGAAACTCCCGCAAGAAGCGCACGGATATATTCAACTCGGGCGCCGTTCGTTACTGGAGAGAATGTACAAGACCATTCTTGGCTTGATCATGTTGCATTTCAAAACTTCAAGCAAAGGGTGAAATTGAAACGTGCCGTGGCTCGGCATTTTAGCTGTTGAATCAGGCCCTTTTCTGTACTACGGCTGAAGATCTAACTTAGAGATTGAAAGATATCTTGTCCTTGGTGGATGCTTTTCTCTATGTATATGTATGACGTTGATACATTTGTTGGAGAGTTTCTCACGAGACTTTGAGATTTTATCCGGCTCTAAAACTGTGGTTTCCAGCTTGGAAACTCTGTCTAATACGTACTTATTCTTCCTCGTTAATCTTTGGCGGTTATTGGATATTTCCTGCTGGTAAGGGCTGAAGCGCTTCTTCCATGGTTTTGATTTCATGAATTGTAGCCAAACCTTACACGGGAAACAGAATGAGAGGAGGCTGAGGCTACGCTATCGCCTGTGGCACTAATTCCGTTTAACCTTTACCCGCAAACTGTAGGATTTCAGTGCGTCAAAGGCATAATCGATGCTCGTTCATAATTGCCTGGTGAGTCCTCCGACACTATCAATTACCAGAGTCGGCATGACTCTTCGTCAAGAGGTCTCCAAGATACTAAACCTTTCAAGTACGATATAAATCCCAGATCTACGGAAAAGACTATTTTTCCTTTTCATGATATGCTCCTCTTGGGTAAATACAAATTGGATTGGTGAACGTAAAATCTTCGCTTTTGAATCTGAGGACTGTCTAAATCAACTTATGAGTAGAACGATCTGCCTGACGACATAAGAGGAAAACAGACAAGATGAACTAAAACATGAAGTAGAAAGATGGCCATAGGGCAACAATATCGAAAGATTCGCAATCAGAAAACAACCTTGGGAACCCCAGGAACTGTCCAGCACACTTTGTCCAAAAATCCCTCCTGGGTGAAAACCTCCAGCAACTCCTCCCGGCCCTCCTTGAAATGTTCCCACGATTCAAAATGAATTGGGACCATGACATCGGCACCGATATCACGAGCAAGCTGAACGGCTTGCTTGCCGTCCATTGTAATCTGAATAGGGCCGGTTGGGAACTCAAAGGTGGCATTGCCCAAGTTGAAGATGGCTGCAGTAATGTGCCAATTCTTTCCAATTTCCCGTAGCTCATCAATATAGACGGTGTCTCCAGAAAAATAGATTGCATTGGGCTTGCCAGACGGATCAACGCCAAAGGAATCGGTCTCTAGGATGAAGCCCGTAACTTCTCCAATTGGGAAGTGCTTACAAGGCGTACCGGTGATTCGGTACATTTTTCCTCCAATGCAAGACGTCACAGTCTCCCAGGGGCGAAGGCCAACGACTCCCGGGCGTGGACGCAGGTTATTGGCACCATCCATAGTGGTAAACACCTTTCGACCATCCAGCAGCTTACGACCTTCTGGGTCCAAATTGTCGAGGTGATCCTCATGACTGAGAAGTACAGCATCAATAGGCGGCAGCTCATTGAGCTGAAGTGCTGGACCTTGCTTGTTGACAAGGTGCGGTGGCGGCGGAATCCTGTCGAAACCGAACAGTTTCAGGTCCACTTGTTCCCAGACTGCGGTTGAATCATATTCTGTCCCTTCGATGGCCCCAAAGAAGGGATCAGTCAGGAAGTTGACCCCATCAATGTTGAGAATGGCAGTTGCAGTGGTGATGTGTGTGATTGTAAGGGTGGGTTTGGATGTTGCTGCCATGGCTGCGGTAAGGGCGGAAGTCGAGAATGGGAGTTTTTGATGCTGCGGATCTGATCAATGAAATGGAATATTGAGATACTCTATTTAAGAGAATCAGAGGTTTAAATATGTTGCCATTTTGTAAGATATTAGAAATTCCGTTTCATTCTATTGATGATGTAAGTTCGGCTTATCCCACCTCGACACATAAAGTTCCATTTTGCCACAAAATATCACAGAAATTTATAATACCTGCTGGATATTTATTCAGCAATTCGGCAATCGCCACTTCCAGGGTTGCACACAAAAAGCTTGGCGGGGAATCTAACCGTTTCGGGGTTAACGTCGTGGGGATAATCCAAGCTCAATAGGGGGAACACCGAAAATGATTCCTTATGCTAAATTCCGATATTTTCGTGCTAGAAGATACGGTTAAGGGCATATGATCTTTATAACAACAGCGATCCGCTGTACTATTAAGCGTATTCCGACTAAATTTATTCTATTATGGGTATCATGCTGCAACTACGTTGCAAAACAGTAACCTACTCTTAAATTTATATTTCCAGATGTACCTTGGTCTTTGGTCACGACAAATTATTCTATAGGATTGCCACAAGTCCACATATTTATATATATATTTTGGAATGTCGTTGTATAGGCATCAATTTGTTCTTTCGACAAAGAAAAAGGATGTATTATATTTTGCTAAGGGGAGGTTTCTCAAGCTACCTGCATCTTGTCTATCTCTTTGATAAAGGGACTCGCCTTCCGAATCCTGTGCCCGTAAAAATAGAAGACAATAGGTATCAAGATACACACTGCCTCCACAATTCCTAGGATTGTACTTGCCCAGTTCAAGCCCAGAGCCTTATACATTGATGGACCTGCAAGCGGGAGGAATGCTCCCATTATACTGCGAGTGAGCATATTTCCTGCGAGCGCGGATGCAGCATAAATTCCATATGACCGGGCAATGTAGTTTGAGGCGTAAATGAAGACGCATGCATTGCCCACTCCAAAGGGAACACCAGCTAGAATGGGGACGATCCAGTGAACGTTTGGGGTACAAGTCCAGGAGAACCACAGCTGACCAATGGCTAGAAGGGTAGCACCGAAGAAGACGATGCTGACCATAGCCTCTGGTTGTACCATGCCGGTTTCTGGATCCTTGCGGTGAAGATTGATCACCTTACGAAATAGAGGTTCGCATGCAATGGCAATCAAGACACCAACACCTATACCGACGAACGAAAGACCACCAATACCGGGCGACCACCCGCGTTCTTGTTGGAAAGCGATTGGATACGCGACGAAACATAGGTAGAGGACGCCATAAACAATCGCAACGTAGCCGTCCCAAAACATACTGCGAGAATGTTAGACTTGGCTTTGTAGGATAATAGGGGAACGGCTTACCATATCGGCTCTTTTAAGAGCATCACGAAAGGTCTCTTGAGATTGATTCTTAGTGAAGATACAAAACTGACGCCATCATCATAGCGTGTCCACCATTTTGGGTTCTGTGTCTCCTTTCGTTTTCTCGCAGCGCGTCTTTTCAAGATCACGGGCGCATATGTTTCCTTGACAGAGGCTACCAGGACCAGGACCACACCCCCAATGATGAGAACAATCCAATTTGTCCACCTCCAGCCAAGATATTGGAACACAAACCCGCCTATGATCGGGCCATATACAGGGCCGTTGGTGGGGCCAATAGACCAGAAGCCGAATGCTAAAGCACGGTGCTTATCCGAGACGATATCATTCACAGATGCGGGCGAGTTCGACATCAATGCACTTCCAAAGAAACCTCCAAAGAATCTGCTCACGAGGATTGAAGCAATGTTTTGAGCTAAAGCACTCGGCAACAATAAAAGCAAAAATATTATCATTGAGACAATATAGACTGGCCGCCGTCCCACAAGCTCGCTAAGTGGAGCAAAAATGATGCTGCCTATCCCCATTCCAAGAAGGTAAGTGGTGACACCAAGGAGAGCCATGATCTTCGAAACGCCAAAATCTTCTTGTAGTCCTGGAATACCAGATGTGTACAATGTGCTGGAGAGACTGACAACTGTAGCACCAAGACTCATAGCAGCGACAGTGAGGCCTTTGTACCAAAGCGGCCACAGGCGCGGATTTTCGGGGTCGTCAGAGTCCCAGTAAACTTCGAATTCCGGAGGTACATGTATGCTGGCCAATTTGGAAATTGCTGGCTCGAGATGTGAGGCGAAGTAGGTTTCGGTACCGACATCGAGCCTGTCGGTTTGTTCAGGGTCGTTGCGCAATGTTCCAGGGTGATAGAGGTTGGGCATTTCCAATTGAGATCCACTGAACCGCCAAGAGATCATTCCAATGTAGTGGAGGTAGTGAAAGGAGTAACTCCATTTAGAAGGTTTGCACATTTATATATATACACTTGGATAGTCGGCCTATCCCACTTGCCGGTTTATCCACGGATATTTATTTAGTTAGTGCCACCTGTGGAGTTATTCATCAAGTGGGATGACCGGTGGAACTTCATTGGCGAGTTTCCTCGGGGCCCCACCGGAGCTCCCAGTCATTACCTTCTCTTCTCCCTTTTTGCCTCCTTCACTTTTGCCTTTTCACAAAGTTGTGAAATCTAAAGGGTTTGCAAAAACTCTGCACAATGCCACCTCCTACCGATATTGTCCCCTTGAGGTTCCAATGTGACTATCCAGATTGCAATGCCAAATATCGGCGTAAAGAGCACCTGAATCGACATCGTAACCATCATGATAAGGAAATCAATCTCGCCTGTCCTTATTGTGAGAGCGTCCTGACCAGGAAGTAAGTAGTTTCTTCGATCCCGTGGGAAGACTTTCAACTCAGAGAGTAATCAGTGACCTGTTGCGACGCCATATCCGGACTTACCATCCGCAGAGAGAACCGCCGCCGTCTCGAAAATTCAGGGCATGTAGTACATGTCATGCACGGAAAGTCCGTTGTGAAGGTGTATTACCATGCCATGCCTGTCAACATCGCGGCGTCTTCTGTGTGCCTAGTGGGGGTGAAACCATAAGCGAACAACAATTTTCGATCGATGATCTCTGCCCTTTGCCGCCTGTTTCCACGATTAATGATTCCGTTTCTGACGCTCCCCGGTGGATTGCTCATGACTATATTGATATTTACTTTAATACTTTCCATCCAAGATGGCCGTTTCTCCATCGAAGTACATTTGACTTCGCCAAGGAACCTTGTGTACTTGTTCAATCCGTTGTCGCAATCGGACTTTGGGTGAAAGGGACTCAGGAGGCACGAGACGCATCAATACGTCTACATAATAAACTATGTTCCGCATTTTACGCTCAAATGGTGAGAAGAATCATTATAACATTAACTGCATATAGAAATGTGTGTTGATATCATCCTTTTGCTCTAGGACCAATGGTGCTTCTCCAACTCGAGTCCACGCCAACACACAAATACCTCGTGGCCTATAACATCATTTCAAAGCGTGCTCTTGAATATCATCCTTTCTCTTTTCATTGCAAGAGAGAATGCTAGTACAGATTTGAGCATGCAGTGCCGATTACCAGACGACAAATACGACCTCTTGGCTGCGCTTGTTCAAAGCTGTCGACGGTGGGGTATTTTATACTACCCTAACATGCTTCTGCAACACGATGCTGATGCACCACTCGCGCTTGTATATGTGAGCGTTGAAGAGATCAAGAGATTTGGACTAGCCCTCTATAAGGTGTGCCGATTGTCCACTCCCACTTCCTTTGGCTTGAGCGGAGAATGTTCCAATGGTGGTAGAAATGATCTTCTGACCCTGGCCGACTTGTCCTTTTGCATGCCAGACAGTGATGAGCTGTGGAATGCTCCATTGGGCGGGGAGTCCGAGGTGTTAAACAAGTCCGATTCATCCGCAGTCGGACGGGATAATGGAGATGCGAAAAACTGGATATCTCAAGCATCTGCTCTTCTACATGACGCACGAGTTCACTTTGATTGGATATAGCAGAAACTATCATAGAAGATGCGGCTTATTAGCCACAGATCAAAATGCAGGCTATAAAGGCAACAATCGAACATATTCCCTTACTATTTTCTTTCATACTAGAATGGCAAAGTCTTGATAAATGTGAAGAAACAGGAATGTTACATTGGTTACCCGGTCTTTTACCGGAAACCTATATACTACATATATATTTTTGCTCTTTAATCGGTTGTATAAATTTTTAATTCAGAGCCAGTCATTTTAGAAGACTTCTATGCCATTTGAGTTTGACAAATACCTTTGTAATATTTTTCTGTCAATAAATGTAGCCACATTGGACCCGCACCTTCGCCACCCCGAGATCCACAACCACCGGTTAGGAAATTGTGTATTATGACATTGACCCTTGTGTCCATGCCCAGGTGGGATGGCCGTGAAGTGATCGCCCCAGCCTGTCCAGGTGGGATGGCCGACCCCGTCCATGATTATTTGTCCCCCGCAAAACCTATGGATTTCTAAGCAAAGCGTACTTAAGTACAACGTACCTCCATATAAACGCATATAAACCCGCTCTTCTTTCTAATATCGAAAGTATCTACTGCAACCCAATCCAAGCTTCCATTTTACAAAAATCTCTTTACTCTACAATGTCTTCTACCACTCAATCCTTCCGTGAGATCGTCGGGATTCCCCGCTCCTCAGCTTCCCCGCAGGACTCAACCCTCATCATTATCGACGCCCAGAACGAATACTCCACAGGCGCTCTCAAGACCGAAAACGTTACAGAAACCCGCAAATCCATTGCCAAACTACTGGAACGTTACCGTCAAGCAGGTAACGGCAAAAACATCGTGCACGTCGTCCATGAGGTGCCCGAAGGCGCACCCGTCTTCACGCCAAAAACCCCCTTGGCGCAAGAGTTTGAGGAACTCACCCCTAAAGATGACGAGAAAGTGGTCACCAAGAACTTTCCTAGCTCGTTCGCAAAGACCGATCTGCATGCCTATCTGCAAGGTCTAGGCGATGTAGGAAAGAAAGTCGTGTTGGTTGGCTATATGGCGCATGTCTGTGTCTCCACCACTACCCGAGCGGCTGCTGAGCTTGGATATGATGTGCTCATCGTGAGGGATGCAGTTGGTGACAGGGATATCCCTGGTGTCAAGGCCGAGAATCTGGTGTCTGTTGTGTTGAGTGAGCTGGCGGATGGTTTCGGGACTGTCGTCTCCGAGGAAGATATTGGTGCATAGGCAACCGATGCAATCTCAAGCCGCAAGGTCTGTTGGATCATATTTACCTCGAAGGCTTACTGTATGAAGGACCGTTCAGCAAGTACACAGCATTGCTCTTATTGGCGCCACTTGGACGCCAAACGATGCGGTTAGGCATGGCTTGGAAATAAACGAACGCTGTTCAACTCATCATGCGACGAGATAACCGAAAGGCTGTTGGCCGAGAAAGACATTAACGTTAATTTTGTTGGAGGCCGTGGGAGATTCGAGACGCCGTCCACATCTCTACACCACGCCGCGACCAGACTGGA